>JAQGAV010002169.1:0-16881 GCA_034691345.1 Phasmarhabditis papillosa
TAAATTTCATCTAATTTTCAGATGAGACCTGATTTCCTACTCCAAGTTCTGAAGGATGCGAACTACCTTCATGTTATCGGACTGGTCGAACTGATCTCATACAAAATATCCGAAATGATGTCAGGAACATCGGAAACACATCTAATGGAGCAATTCGGAATCATCAAGGATCAAACTCCAGAAGGAATTCAGGCAATTGATGAAGAAGTGGCATGGTTGACCAATAAGGAAACACCTAGTCAGGCATAATCGGCTATTCATTCATGAATTAAGTGAATAAATTAGTTTTACATATCGAAATTATCTTGTCGATATACATAAAAGAGAAAATCTTAACATATACTCTTCATTATCTGAGATTCAAAAGGTGGTTACAACACAAGAACTGATGTGGTACGTTCACTTAGTTTATGACAATAAAGGGAAACCTTAGCTATCAAAAATACTACTTAACGAAGTAATTTCACAAATCTAGTAAAATTAAAAACTATTTACATTTTAACTATTTTTCTCATTTAACATTTTATAATTTTCTTTTTTATTTTTTATTTTTTATTATACTTTTCATACTTTTTTCTATATGTAACAGTTAGCAGTAGTTTGTTTCATTGACCTGCCTATTTCTTAAAATTGTTTTAAGTTATCACTTTTATCAGTAAAAACAGATGGGAAAATCATAAAACAAGTAATCAAGGGAGGAAATAAGATTATATATAGTCGGCGGACTAATCGCTTGCAGCTAAAGGTCTAATAAATTTGAATTAGAGCACAAAATTGCCCGAATTGCTCTACTAAGATCTAACAAACTTGCAGTTCGTACCGTAACCCTTTGCAAGCGAATGGTCCACTGACTATATGCTTATTAGTAAATAGTTGTTGTACGTGAAATGTTTATTTGTATAGCCCCTGGAAGCTTTGGGACTCTAAATGATTTGAAATGATCTTGATTTACCTCTTCTTTCTCGTAGCACTATTCATACATCTGTTATCACAAGTACGTTTGTTTTAGTTTCAAAGGTGTCAAGTGGTAGCTGACTATTTGAAATTATTATTGAACTGACAAGTAAATATTCAAATGTAGGTTGAATATTGACACGTAATAAGAGTTTCCTAAACAATTAAGGCAATATAAACTTATTTATAAGAGTAACTATCATGAGAAATAAGTAATAAACTTATTATTAATATTGGTATGAATATTGTGGATATTGAATATTGTTATAATGAATCACTTAAAACCATAGAGAATTTAAAAGTATTCGTTTTTCTCGAATGCGCTTTCTTTTCGGCGTTTTGTGAGCAAGATAGTTGATTTGGCGGATTTGGATAGTTGATTTCAAAAGACAAAATAAAGATAATATAGGTCTAAGGAAATATGGATGACCCTGGTAAGTATAGATCCAAAGAAATGAAGAAACATTGCTATTCAGCGTAAAGAAATCTCTTGTGATACTACGATTCTGAAAACATTGACGAGAAAACGAAATGCTTAGATGTATTTTTGAAAGCATTGACATAGTTTCTTTATATTTGAAATACACATAAAAGCTAATAAAAGGGTGCCGAGAAAAGGGAAAAAAGTGTCTTTAACTTATCATTCTTAGAGATTGGGATGGTATTTTAAATCTGCTAAAAGTAATCTACTCATCATTGATCATTTTGGAGCACTTTTGGTCACAAAACTGTCATATCGGGTTTTTTTGGGAGATCTTGAAATTTGAGAAGCGGTCCGGCCGGCCTTCCCAAGCACTGGGTGGTAGAACCGTCTGTATGCTCCAATAATAGAGAAATATGATAAAACTATACTCCAAATACATATTTTTATATGTTTATTATTATTAATGCTATCCATTATTGATCCATCAAAAGTTAGTTAGTATCCTTTTCTCATACACATTCTTCTAAACTATTTCCCCAGTCCCCTATTCCCTTCCCATAATAATAGTACATAATATGTTACTCATGAGATTCTCCAGCACCTAGGCCCCACTAGGTTAGTTTAATTTAGTTTAGTATACAACTTTACTCTTCTAACAACTCGTCTACTAGAATGTTTGGATATAATAGGTAGGGCCCCTAATGAATAAAATATGTCAAGCACCAAAATGGGCTCGGGCCGGGACGGGGGCCGACACTTTAAAAGAGTACCCGGACCGGGGCCCAATTTTTTGCGTCGGCCCGGCCCTCTCCCGCCGCTGATGTCAAGGACCAAAAGTACCGCGGACTGTAGAATAGTCCTTCCTTTGCATAGCTACTTGTCATTCGGGACTGTGTTTGAACTGTTTAGATACATTTCTTATAGTGTTATTGTCGATTATATACACATAATACTACAAAAAGGGCGCTGTCCGGTTCGGAATCAGATTCTACCTAGGCACAGATTGGTCTTGTATTTCAACGGGCTTAGTAGTGTGCTTGCTCTACCAAAATGTAAAGTAATAGTATATAAACTAGATATTCTTATAATCTTTAAATATTTTTATAAATAATAATAATATAAATAATATAATTTCCTAATTTCAGACCTCGTCCCCGTTCCCGCTCCCGTTCCCGCAATCGCAATGGAGCCCGTGTGGAGAAGTTCCGACCGACCGTCCGCGATACCTACGAGGTAAATAAAAAAAATAGAAGTTATACATTTCTATAATTAAGGCTGATGATGAGAATACTCAATGTACCTCAGCTGCCCTAAAGGATCTAAACAACATGGCTTTGACAACCGTGGCCCCGCCTACTTTAGCTGTACCAGAGTCCTTTAAATTCTGTGTTCAACTTGCTCATGGTTCTCCAATGGCATTGATTCCATCAAATGGATCCATCGCCGAGTTGTTCAGAGTGAGTTATTTTAGGTCCGGGTAGCAGGGATGTTTAGATCTATTATGTTTTTTCTTCTATTATGTTGAGCTTCCGGACCCGCGCAGTACTGGCCGGAAGAAAATAGTATAGATTTTAGGCTCGGTTACCAATCACGACTTAACAAGACTAACCAAGAATGTAAAACAAAATGTTTTGGAAAGTAATTCAATACTAGTGAAAATAGTATTTCGAACTGAATACTTTATTTATCACAAACCGTTAATTATAGTCTGTTTTAATACCTGAACTGCAAGCCCCCTCTGTGTTAACGTGCCGCGATAACGGGCTTCTTTAAGGGAAACGAAATTTTTTAATTTATTTATTAAACTTTGTCTGAGTAATTAAAACATAATTAACATATAACTTAATATTAAATATATATATAACATTTTTAGTCTATCGCTGTCGCCTTTGGTATTAACGAATCCGACATAATCTTCTGTACTGTAAACTCATTTAAAGTCGATATGGACGCCATTTTTAGCGGTTCTCTAGGATTTTCGGACATTTTGTTTGTTCACGTAAAAGGACAGCCAATTGAGGTGGACATGAAAAAGACTGAAAGGTAGGTAACGGGTTACTGTAGCTAACAAACTGACGTCATCGGGCTACTGTGGGAGATATACTGATAATGAAGTCATCGGGATACTGTAGCTCTATTTTAGCGCTCTGGGTATCACTATTGGCGACAACGGAATGACCAGAAGTTTTATCAAGAAGGTTAAGGAGGATGGACTTGCAGGTAAATTATATAATTTAATTATTTATATAATATTAAAGTTTACAATAACACTTAATTATATTGTATTTTAGATAAGCTGGATGGTGCAATTCGTGCAGGACAACTCATTGAGAAGATCAACAACTTTGCAGTATTGGGGCTCCGTCATTACGAAGTTGCAAAAGTAATCCGGAATATTCCCATAGGAGATACGTTAGTTTAATATGAATAATCCTTTATTATATCTTAGTTTAGATTTACAATGAGATTGGTCAATCCCTTGGAGTCTGGTTTCTCCTTCATAAAGCCCCGCGGAGCTCCGACAAAACAGGCGACTGACCTAGGAAATGGAACTCAGACAATCAGATTCAAAGCCACTGGAGGAATGGTTGTGCAGGAAAAGGTAGGTGTTAATTTATAATTTGTTAATTGGGGGTGGTCCTTTGAATAGTCTGACCCAAAAAGAAAAACAGAAAGAAGGTGTCTGTAAAAAAGTTTTCTGCTGTTTGAGCCATTGTTTATCAATTGGATACGAATATCAAGCAACCACTAACTGTAGGAAACTACTCGGGCAAAATTGCTCACTACAAACGGCGCTCGCAGTCTAGGTTTTAAAACAGACCCTATATGATCCAATCTTTTTTCTAGGCTGATCTCCCTGATGAAGGCCTTATCGATCAATTAAATGATATATTCGAGTCTTATTTGGGAATTCAAGACAACGAATTGGCCCTTTCTCTATGGGAAACAGCCATCAAGTGTGCAAACCTACAGGATATGATGAAATCTGTAAGAAATGTAAGTTTTAATATAAAATAAAAGTATATAATATACATAAATATTAATAATATATTGTTAGATTATGTAGTTTAAACCTATATCGAAAGCTGTACTTCTTAGTTGTTAGTCCAGACCCCTATATTTCAGTCTGAACTTAGCATCTTCGATTTCCCGGATGAGCTCATCTTCGATTTGTTTGGAATAGTGTCGGATTGGAAAAAGAAGCAGAAGTTTCTAGAAGAAATGGAAGAATTAACAAAGAAGATGAGCAAACTAACAATCGAATGACTCGAATAAACAGAAAACAAACAGACAAAACTATAATAAATGTATAGATAATTGTGTTGTTTATTTATTGTTTATTTCACTTAATCCTACAAATTGAACCGTTCTCCGCATAACTAATTATGTTTCTTCTTGGAATCTGCCTTTGTACTACAATATACACCTCATCTATTGGCTTACTACCCGATATTTGGGGGCTGCATGCAATACGAGACTTAGCTTATCTGGTTATTTTTAATCTCCTGATAGATATTCCAACTCTTCACCCATATTCAATAGGTAATACATATGTATATCAGAAAATTAAGTAACGGGTTCTAGGACTGAAGCCTTGGTACTTAAATATCCACTATTAATTACAGAACTTCGGCTACCCTAATTAGCCTAACTTTATTGTGGTGATAATTTTACGGTACGGCCCGGCCATGGACGGCCAGAAAAAAGAGGGCCGGTCGGCTCATCCCTGCCATTAACCACATCACCGGCTTAAAAAGATGTTTCCTTATTGCAAATGTACTATCTAATAACTGCCGAAAATGAATATATCAAATTATTATCCAACATGGTCTTCTGAAGAGAAGTGGGGTACGCTTAAAATAAATGTAATTTTAAAGGAGAGGCATTCTATAAACCGGATTTCCTTTTATTTTTATACAACACCGCTTTTATGCAATCTTAAGAGCAAAACAATGGGCCTAAGACTTTAATATCCAATATTATTAAGAAAACTACTAAGCAGTAGTTCCGCTACCCGATTACGTCGTTTCGCCACTAAGTCCTAGACGACAAATACTAATGAAAAATGTAAAACTAAGGCTGTGGCTCGTCAGTAGGACGCCTTAGATGAACTGTTATCTCGTCTATAGGCGGCGAGCCGCCATATCGCAACAAATCCAACAACAAAGTAGTTAATAGTTCTGACAGGGGCAATTGATCCTTTTCGCAGCCAAGGCTCCCTAGTCCGTAGAACTAACTGGTTTACAATCCTGTGTTCAAAGAAAGCAATGAAATAAAAATGCTACAGATCGAGTTCCGAAATCCGCAATATTTTCCCATCACAATAGTTAGAAATGCCCACAACCTATCTCCCAATATTGTTAGAATGCTCATTTTCAGGCAGGGTGCCATTAAAGACTCCACAAAATGCGGAGTCCAGTAAATCCCAATACAGTAATATGAACACTGCTGATTAAAACAACAGTCTGCACGACTGCCGCAGTGTTCACAAATATAAATAAACAATTAATTAATAAATAAAAGAGCAATCCATCGGCACCACCAACTGGAAACGGTCCTCATCACATCATCAAACGGACATGGCATCAAATCAACCAGCTAGAGACAGTCCTCGAAACATACAACCTGAAAGTTAATGAATAGCTAGCTATACTTCGAATGTAAAACAAATAGGTAGTTTCACACAACCAAAAACAGTGAAAATGTGGTAGTAGTATATAAGGAAGCGATATAAACGCTAGAAGAAAACCATAATGCGAAAGTGAAATAGAACCCATGAAGGGATATAAACAAATTTTTTAGCAGAACCATTAATTGGATTTGAATTCGAGCGCATCGCAGGAGATACAATTGGTTGACGAGAAAAGATATGTATGCGGATTTCCTCCCTTCCATAAGTGCCTCTTCACTAAATAAAAATTTGTATTTCGATAGCTTCAGATGAAATGCATTGCGCCTAATCAGTGGAAAATCACACAATATTAATAGCTTATATGATGCAAGTTGCATCATAGCAGGTTGAACTAGTCAGACTACGCGAAAGCGGCCCGGCACGGTCCGTCTGCGAAGTCTGGCACTGGCTCCACTTACAATGCGACACTATATCTTTTCCAGAAAAGTGAAGCTGCATTTAAATATTGGCAATGACCAAAGCTCCATAATACTTTAAAAAAACGATGTAGTGTACGGAAAGGACTAGTAATACAACTCAGGAACTCTTCAGATCTCGAAATACTGCCTAATTTACCACTACCACAGTTATGATAATCATCTTCTTTTCTTACCGCTAGCAAATCTTCGCAACTCAATTGAAAATACGAAGTGAAAAGATAAATATAAGTGATTAGTGAAAATGTGGAGTGGCATATAAGGGAGCGATCTACACGTTAGAAGGGAACCATAATGCCGCACTGAAATATGACCAACGAAGTGATAAAATCGAATCTCGGAGCAGAAATATTCGTTAAATAAGTTGAGTGCATCGCAGTTTAGTAGGGAAACAATTGTTTAATGATAATAATTAAACATGCACATTTCCTGCCACAGGAGTGCTTCTTCACTAAATAAATCGCAGTTCGATGACGAGCTTTTAAAATGCAATACTATATCCGGGGTTCTCAAAATTGCCCGGTGCGGCCCGACTGCAATTTTAACATCCGGCCCTGCCATATTTTTGAAAATTCTCAATTTGTTTTCGACAAATTTGGAAAATATATCAAATATAGTTAAGAAAAACATATGGGATGGTACATCATCGGCCCGGGCCGGGTAGAGAATATTTAAAATTTCCGGGCCGGCCCAGCCCGTTGGAGAACACCGACTATATATTGCTAAGAAACGTGAATATGCATTTCAACAATGTGTATCTCGAAGATTCATAATATCTAACTGACTAAAGAAACTCTATACCCAACCAAAACGTTTAAAATAACGTAGTAAGTGCACGGAAGGAACTAACTTCACCACTCGGAAACTCTTCAAATCTCGAACTGCTGTCTTATATACCACTACCACAAATATCAGACTAGACTGGTTTTTCCTCGCTCGCACAACTTTGCAACTCACTTGATGAGCCGAATTGAGTTTCACCAGCGTCATCCCCCAATGGATTCCCAACTAAGATCAGCTCTCCGGACCAGCCTAATAAAAATTAAATATAGGTGAAAGAATGGCGACAAACTTACCAGCAATACATTCCTCCCTAGCAGATCATTACAACCGGTCAACTTGGCAGCATCAGGACGGTCTGAAATATAAAGAAAGCAGAGCGAAACGAAATTTCGAATATTTTCATACAATTTTTATCTTTCCTAAGTGCAAAATTATTATGATTTTCGTCGCTTCAGTACATTTTAATGCGGGAGTGGTCAATGATGGTCCTCAAGTTCCCAGTACAGGATACCGAACGTAGTTCTAACTACATTTCGAACTTGTCGGAGTAACCTCAACGACGCGCGTCCCGAGGTTACCAACACTCCAAATTTCGCTAAGATCAAATGCGCAATGATTAATCAACATAATAATAATAAAAAATGTGTAACTAACCGTTCTGTTAACAAGGATCCTAGGCGAATGATTAAAATGGAATTCCATGTTCATTTCACCACAACCAGTCGCCTAGTTGCGCTGTTAAACGCAGGGCGGAGGAACCGAACCGAAGAAAAAGTGATGTTCGGTAACCGACAGAACTTCCGTTTAAATTTTGCAATGTTGCTAAAAACTTCGAGTTCTTTATAATTTTGTTGGCAATTAATTATCGGGTCAATTTACGTCAACTATGCATTATTAAATAATGTGATAGTTTTTAGATAATCTGCAGAGCCTTTTTAGATAAAAACTATGTCCAAACTTTTAAAATATTGTACTCATTATTCAATGTCATTTCATCAATCAACAACAAATATCCAGTTTATCTATTATATTTATTACTAGCAAGTTATACAAAACTCCTTACAAAGTTAGTTCTCCCATGTTTCATTTGCCCCTTCCTAACAATCGTCTGTCTATAAGGAATTTGTGAAGTGATGCGAATATATAATATACTTTCCATTAATATAAAGTTATTGATTTTCAGAACTATATAAAGTAGTTCACCTAGGTTTAACATTGTTTAGATGAAGTATAAATTCTATCAATACCATTTACGAAGCAATCAATATCTCTGCATCATGCCGTTTAAAAGCAGTTCATATATTTATCCCCATTCAATCTTCTATATTTATCCCCATTCAATGTGGAAGTGTAAGGACTTTAGTTGACCGAATTCTGTTTTTAGCCGAATAGAAAATCCAGCTCCGAAGGTATTAATTGGGTTACTTATTATCGTGGATTGATAGATTAACTAAATTTCGGCCTATTTTTAACAGCTCATTAATAGAGGAAGCCAATGCCTTGTAAGAAGAAGTTCTAAACTATGTTCCCATTCCCCCATTCCTTTCTCATCATAATAGTACATAATGTGTTTCTCATGAGAATCTCCAGCACCTAGGCCCCCCTAGGTTAGTTTAATTAAGTTTAGTATACAAATTTACTCTGCTAACAACTCGTCTACTAGAATGTTCGGATACAATAGGTAGGCTCTAAATGAATAAAATATGTCAAGCACCAAAATTGGCCCGGGTCGAGACGGGGACCGACATTCTAAAAGAGTGTCCGGACCGGGGCCCAACACTTTCGAGTCGTGCCGGCCGTCTTCCGCCCCTGATGTCAAGCACCAAAAGAACCGCGTACTCGAGAATAGTCCTTCCTTTGTATGGTTACTTATCATTCAGGGCTGTGTCTGAACTGCTTATAATAGTTATATATTCCTTATAGTTCTGGATAATAACAATATAATATATTTATACTTCTCGTAGTGCGGAAAGGCACTTTCCGGTCTGTTCGGAATCAGATCCTACCTAGGCACATATTGTTCTGTATTTTACCGGGCTTATTGGTATTCTTGTTCTACAAATTTGTGAATAAGACTAAGTAGAGATGGGCATTTCCAAAAACGAGGTTTTTGAGCCCAAACGAGCTTTGGTCAATAACTAGTGTGAAAATGTTCCGATTGATTCCAATTTTGGAAAGAGCCTATGAACTAATAGTAAGGTGGATTATATCAACAACAAAAAAATGAAGTTGATTATTTAACAGGGACGTTAGTTATTGAAAATGTGCATTTTTGGTCGTTTTTCGACCGAGCCGAGCCCAAATGTCACATTTTTCAAAAACTAACTTCCCTGTTGACCAATAAACTTAATTTTTTGGCACGGCCCCCCTTCTACTACCAAAAATTGGAATCAATCGGATCAATTTCGAACTAATTCATCAAAGCTCATTTGGCTCGTTTTTCGAAATACCCAAATCTAGTACAAAGTATATATTCTTATATTCTCGAACGATTTGTATAAATCTATAAAATAGTCAGTAAAGCATAAAATATACTACTCTCCTCTTTCAGACCTCGTCCCCGCTCCCGCTCCCGCTCCCGTTGTCGCAATCGCAATCGCAATGGAGCTCGTGTGGAGAAGTTCCGACCGACCGTCCGCGAACCCTACGAGGTAAATCAATAAAAATAGAAGTTATATATTTCTATAATTAAGGCTGATGATGAGAATACTCAAGGTACCTCTGCAGCCCTAAAGAACCTAGATAACATGGCTTTGATCACCGTGGCCCCGCCTACTTTAGCTGTACCAGAGTCCTTTAAATTCTGTGTTCAACTTGCTCATGGTTCACCAATGGCATTGATTCCATCAAATGGATCCATCGCAGAGTTGTTCAAAGTAAGTTATTTAGAGTCTATCACAGCTGAAGAGTATAATAAAAAGATATATATTTTGCTAGGGAGAATATAGTAATCATGTGCCGGCATAGGTCCGTTTATTAAGCTGATTAAGCTGACCTAGCTAGTCTGGAAAAGACTAAAACAATGCAATAATATTATTTCTTCCGTCCTGACTAAATATTATATTGGAATCTAACAATAAAAACACTATTTACAAACCACAAACTATGATAGTTTGATGTTTGTGCTAGTTTTGTATTTGATTCAGTACCGTAGAGTTTAAAACCCTGATTATCATAACTACTAATTACTTACTTAACATTACATTTTCAGTCGATTGCTGTCGCTTTTGGTATTAACGAATCCGACATAATCTTCTGTACAGTAAACTCATTTAAAGTCGATATGGACGCCATTTTTAGCGGTTCTCTAGGATTTTCGGACATTTTATTTGTTCACGTAAAAGGACAGCCAATTGAGGTGGAAATGAAAAAGACTGAAAGGTAGGTTAATGTAGTATAAGGGTTACTGTAGTTCTCTTTTAGCGCTCTGGGAATCACTATTGGCGACAATGGAATGACCAGAAGTTATATCAAGAAGGTTAAGGAGGATGGACTTGCAGGTAAATTATATAAATTAATTATTTATTTAATATTAGAGTTTACAATAACACTTAATAATATTGTATTTTAGATAAGCTGGATGGTGCAATCCGTGCTGGACAACTCATTGAGAAGATCAATAACTTTGCAGTATTGGGGCTCCGTCATTACGAAGTTGCAAAAGTAATCCGGAATATTCCCATAGGACATACGTTAGTTTATTAATAATAATCCTTTATTATATCTTAGTTTAGATTTACAATGAGATTGGTCAATCCTTTGGAGTCTGGTTTCTCATTTATAAAGCCTCGCGGAGCTCCGACAAAACAGGCGACCGACCTAGGAAATGGAACTCAGACAATCAGATTCAAAGCCACTGGAGGAATGTTTGTACAGGAAAAAGTAGGTGTTAAATTATTATTTACTAACTTGGGGGTGGTCCTTTGTATAATTGGGCATTGTTTAGCAGATAAATAGGTTTCCCATTTGGGAGTATAGGATTTAGGGAAACACGCTCGCTACTATGCTCCTAACCATAAGTTAAAACTTATCTTCAATCACTTAGTGTAGATTTCAAGCTCTTTTTTCTAGGCTGATCTCCCTGATGAAGGCCTTATCGGTCAATTAAATGACATTTTCGAGTCTTATTTGGGAATTCAAGACAGCGAATTGGCTCTTTCTCTATGGGAAACAGCCATCAAGTGTGCAAACCTACAGGATATGATGAAATCTGTAAGAAATGTAAGTTTTAATATAAAATAAAAGTATATAATATACATAAATATTAATAATATATTGTTAGATTATGTAGTTTAAACCTATATCGAAAGCTATGCTTCTTAGTTGTGAGTCCAGTTAAGACCGCTATATTTCAGTCTGAACTTAGCATCTTCGATTTCCCGGATGAGCTCATCTTCGATTTGTTTGGAATTGTGTCGGATTGGAAAAAGAAGCAGAAGATTCTAGAAGAAGAACTGGAAATGGAGGAATTAACAAAGAAGATGAGCCAACTAACAATCGAATAACTCGAATAGAGATAAAACAAACAGACAAAACTATAATAAATGTATAGATAATTGTGTTGTTTATTTATTGTTTAGTTCACTTAATCCTGCAAATTGAACCGTTATCCGCACAACTAATTATGTTTCTTCTTGGAATCTGCCATTGTATTACAATATACACCTCATCTATTGGCTTACTACCCGATATTTGGGGCAATATCTCGGTTGGTGTGCATTTTAGAGAAAAGTGGTCGGAGACAAAGTTGTTCAGGATGTAAAGTTACATCTAGTTTGTTAATTGGGGGTGGTCCTTTATTACAGACACCTTCTTTTTGTTAGGAAAAAGAAGGTGTCTGTAATAAAGTTTTCTGCTGATTGAACCACTGTTTATCAATATAATACGAATATTAAACAACCACTAACTATATGATCTAATCTTGTTTCCAGGCTGATCTCCCTGATGAAGGCCTTATCGGTCAATTAAATGATATGTTCGAGTCATATTTGGGTATTGAAGACAGCGAATTTGCTCTTTCTCTTGTTAGAACGATATTTTTCAATACCGGCGACAAAGCAGCCGAAGGCTGTAGCAAGAGTAAATTTATATAAGTTTGTTAGATCGCATGGTTTGCGTCGAAGATGCCGAAAGCGGCTGGTTACCATTTTAAAAATTAAGAAATTTCAAAGGTGAAGGTCACTTGGGGTGTTGTGCTCAATCCATTCGGGAAGCGGTTGTTCTTGTAAATGAAAATGTAAACGTGGAAGTCAGGAATCTGTTAGAATTGAGATTAGGGTTAAGCTATTTGATAAGGTCTTGGAATTCAACTTTTACAAATCGAGCCGATTACAATAAATCATATGTCAAATCCAAATTGAGATGGTATTAAAGCAATACTTAATCTCAGTACAAAATTCGAAATCGGACCAAAAAAGTGTTGCATATAACAGTCTAAGCTCTTGCTGTCAAGATGATTTAGACGTGGTGTATAATCTTCAAGTCTATAGTCAATACTATTCGAATTACAAAACCGAATAATCATTTTCACTAATGGGAACTTATTCTAAGAGTTTAACACTAATAACCTTCATTTAAGGTAAATATTACGCAATTTATGCTGCTAACCTTGTTTCTACATGGTTTCTTTCAAAGATAGACTTAACAGATTCTACCAGAAACCAAGGTAACAGATTCTAATGTGTTCCATTAGAATCTGTTTTCAGCTACCTGAGAGATTTGAATTGAAAAGCCACACGTTAAATGTATGCGGCACTTGCAATCTAATTTGTTAGAATCTGTTGAATTAGATCTAACTGACTTCGTAAGCTGTTACAGATTCTAACAGATTATGTTCTGTTAGAATCCGTTTAAATCTGTTATTTTCTGTTTTTTACTGTTAGAACAGGTTTTCTCGCACCTGAGTATGCGTTTATATTTGATGTAATGTCTTGCCGACAATTTCCTATGTTTTTGTTTGTTTCAAACTTGCTCCCTAAGAATGTTTTACATGGGGAACACGAATATGATGAACGATTTTGTGTTCCTGCACCAGGCCCTGCTTCGCATGAGATGTCAACTTGACGAGGACTCCTCATGCGTTCGTGGATACCGATTGACGTCTCATGTAATGTCTTATGGGCGCTTCTCGCTGGGGGAAGGCTCACGACGTTCGATGATACGGCCACAGTTCTGCTGGATTGAATTTTGGGGTAGGCCACTGGTGTGATGTTTTTAAACTCGGAAGTGGGAAAAAAGAGCAAACTTTAAAAAAAGATCTACTTTTTTAAATACTATTGGTTTCGCGCCATTTTATTGCCCCGTCTAAGGTTTGCGAGGACTATTGCCATTATAATTTCATTGTAGCAATTCTCCCCTTTCTAGGAACTGTTGCTATAAAGAGCCCCTATATCTCTGCTATAAAGATGATGATATCAGTCTTCTTTAATCTCTGAATCTATTAGTTGTGTTCATTATTGTAATCGCTTTTTTGCTTGAACTGATGTCATTCTTCGTTGCTGTCATGGACTACCATGCTTTTTGTGTCTATTTTCTATATTTGAATGTTCATTCTTGTTTTTGATTTTTGTGAGCTGTGCTTTGTTATATATTACATCGCTTAGATGGCTCCGATGCTGGACAACGAGATCTCCACTGACAGCGCCTCGACAAACACTCCTCCGTCACTGTCGAAATTGAGCGTTCTTAGACGAATCAAGAGAGGTAGGATAATGTTCTTTTGGCTATATATGTTAGACTGGCGTTCACTGTTGGGATTCTTTATGATATTTTCTTCAGGCTCCAACAACTCAACCACGATCGATCCATCCAGTTTCGAAGGAAGAGGAATTACCTACAAGGTACACATTCCGATCATATGGCAACGCAACAAGATTTTTAGGGTAAACTGATCGGCGAGCGGGATGTTTGTGACGCACGTGGTGCTGAGATGTGTGCCGAAGCAATGCAAAAGGCCAAATCAGCTGTCAAGGCTGCCAATGTGAGCAAAGCGAGGATTCTGTTGCAAATCAACCAGGATGGAATCAAAATCCTGGATGAGAAAAGTCACGTTCGTTTAATGTTGCTATGGATCATATTGATAGATGAATGTTTAGGCCGTCCTGCACAACTTTTCGGTCTCGCGGATCTCGTTCATTGCTAGAGATAAGACTGATGCAAGGGCATTTGGACTGATTTATGGAGAAAACCCGCGTATGTTTCGAGTCGATGATTAGGTATATAATTATTTTTAGAGAGCTACAAATTCTACGCCATCAAGACAGCTCAAGCGGCCGATCAAGCTGTGCTTGCCATTCGAGAGATGTTCCAGATGGTCTTCGAGAAGAAGACTAAACAGATGAAGCAAGCCATCCAACATCAGGAGGATATCCAGAAGGTAATATTATTGGGTTGCATTTTACTTGTTGACGCATCGGCAGATAATTTGAAAATGATCTTTGACACTGATGTTTTTTACATCCATCCCAGTTTCATTATTGCCTCGATTAGCCTGAGTGTCATACTAATGGGCAAGACATAGTTGCATAGCAAAGAGAAAAATAGCTGCTTGGTGTCGAGCTGTGGGCTCCTATTTAAAGTTTAAAAAATAGCTATCAAACGTTTTTCGGCCGTTGTCTAAATAATTGGGGTTTCCGATCACTAGCGGAGACCCATTAGACGTTCCATTCATGCTGCCGAGCATATTGTAACATTTAATTGCAAACAGCGTAACCTTTTAACTGCATATCCGATTGACATTATATTTTAAGGACGTTAAGAAGTCCAGCGAAGGGGTCGCAGATCTGTTGGATCTGGAGACCGAACTCCAGAATATCGCCGAAGGTGTTCAACAACTTCAGGTTGACCCATTTGGAGCTGGTCCTTTTTTGGACCAATTTACAGAAAGCTTTAATTCAACTGTTAGTTTGTTTACGTTTGTTGCTTCTACCTACATTTATTCAGACTTCGACTGTCAACAACTCTGGTCTGAGCCAGTCAGCCGCCTCGTACTCCTTAAATGGGTCTTCGCTCCTGACTGGTCCAATCGTACAAGATCCGTTTGCCGCAAACTTCGGACACACCCTACCACCGGCTCCATCTTTTCCGGCTCCTAATTGTCCAATCCAGCAACTTCAATGGAGTCATGCGGCACTGGTACCGCCAATATTGCAGCCAATGCAAGTGCAGAATAGCCAGTTCTGTCCGATGCCGATTGCTGTTACTCAACATCAACAACAACAACAATTTATGGTAGCTTTTTTTCTGTTTATTTGCCAACTCCGTTTATTCAGGCTACAAATCCACTTGTTCCAACAAGTACAATGACGGTGGATCCGTTCAACGTTTGCAGCGCTGTTGACTGGGCCTTTAAGGAGAACGCGGATGCACACACAGCCGCATCAACAAGGTATGGGTTTTTCCTCACCGTGGTTGATTTACTCATAATGAACTAGTCAAACCTCAACCGGAAAACTATGTACGGTAATATGGGATATGTATCATGAATTTTCTTATTTCCATAGCCTTAAGATTGTGAAGCCAGTTATTTAATGGCCTACTTATGTTAGGTCACTTTCGTTAGTAACAAACCGACATTATGTTACTAGTTCTTACATATGTTTGTCTATGTTTTCGTTTAGCCAACCCAAAATGGATATGCGATGGAATGAACCCAGCAAACGTGTAACTTCATTGGATGAAGGCTTTTCGAAGTTGGTTGATATGGATGTCATTATTGGACCATCAAAAGTTAAAGAAAATCCTTTCCACCATATAATCAATCCACCGAAGGTAATTCGGCTATTATAGATAACCTTTTTTAATAATTCTTACTTAGTGTTCTCTTAACTCTATGGGATCTGGAAGTTGTGCAGCTGCTGTGAATGCAAATTCGGATCCATTTGGCCTCGATTTCTTCAGCTAGATTATATAATTTTCTTGTGTTTCTCATAGGCCATTCCTGTAAAATCTGTTTTATACTTATTTATACTAATTTCCTATTTACTAACGCAATTTTATGACTTTCTATCTGTATAAATAACATTCATTCTTATTGCACTTTCCATGTTTGTATTTTTGAAGGTGAATTGCTAAGTCTAGTATATGTTTTTGTTCATATCGTATTGTGTTTTTCGTATAAGCTGCAATAGTATATTTAAATATATTCAATTTTTCGAATCATGTTTTGTTTGTGAATACCTGTATATGAAATTTTGTCATTGTGTTCGACTTCTTAATTCATATATCTTCTATTGACACTGAAATCGATGGCGTTCATACAGAGAGAAAGTGATAATATTGAGTTACTGAATCAAAAACTATTATAAAGGAGCACAAAACAGATTGTACGGGAGGGACTATGAGAAACGCAGGAAAATCCTAAAATTTTAGCAAAAGAAGTGAATATAAGATGAATCTGAATTAGCATTCACATCCACGGCCCGGCCCGAACGCAGCCCTTTTTTGCCCGGTGCCGATCTGAGCTTGAACCGAACGGTACCGAGTCCATCAAAGCGCAGGGTTTGCGCGAGGCGACCGGCTCTTTGGTTCATACACCCAGGGCTGGCAAAGTTGCGGGCCGGCCCGGGCCGATGTTTCAAAAACATGGGCCGGCCCGGGCCCGTCTTTTTTTT
>JAQGAV010002170.1:0-16877 GCA_034691345.1 Phasmarhabditis papillosa
ATTTGTAAAGTGTATCTTACTCCCGGTGTACCTATACAAAGTAGGTTGTGTATAAATTTTACGATAAATATCTGACAAAGAACTTATAAAAATGTGAGTTCACTCCCATTTTAACCAAATAAACATGTTCTAAATTTGCTATAATTCAATCGCCATGTCGTGTAAGTGGATTGCGATGTCAATACATCGGGAAACACAGTCTAAGAAAAGTTTTTACTCATGCAACTGTATGAAATACTGGTTATATTGCAGTGAACCAGTGGATACAGACGATGTTGTTTGCCCAAGAGGGTAGCAAAATATACGGTCAACCACTTCTGTTAAGTAAATCAGGGATGTGAAAAGGCCGGCTCGTTTCTCAAATTTTCGGACCCGGCTCAGTCCGGCTGGCCGTGAAATTCCCGGCCCTGAAGTAAATCTGAAGAAAAAACAGTCATCATTCGTTTGGCAGTACTAATGTTCGCCGAAATAATCGTTCTGCTTATCTTTTACGCTTTTAATAAATTTGCGAGTTATCGACATCTAACTGATGAGAAGAAGCTTCCAACTACTATACCACCGAGCCTCAAACTAATTTTTGCTCCAATAAAACCCATTATTAACATTTACTTCCCAAATAAACAAGTATTCAGCTAACACAACAATTTTACAAAAAAATAGTAGAGCAATAAGCATAGAACAAGATTATCCACCGAAAACATTTCATTTATACAAGCCTATTTGCGTGGCTGGTGCGTTTCTTTTGCGCGTTGTTCTTGCTCATTGGGAGAGTTATCGTTGTGTTTTTGCAGAAAACGTAGCTAATTTGAACAAACAGAATACCGAATTCTATGAATGAAATAATGCTGATTCCCATTAAAACGCCGAGAAGACCGCCAAGCTGGGATAGGAATGTCATGATCTGAAATAACCTAGTTAAAACAAAAATAGTTCGCACCATATTTCTAAGAAACAGGTGGTTCAAAATTTGTTTGCTCGCGAACTAGGAAACAGACCGATTCTAGGTATTTTTCAGGGAGTACCCTTTTTTCAGTGATGGGAATTTGACGGGCCGGGGCCGAAAATTTGAGATACGCACCGGCCTTTTCCCACCCCGCCTTTTTTCCTAGTTCCTTCGCCGCACATTTTCGCTTAAATCATCTGTAATCTAGTGTTTCGCAGTATGAAGAAACAAACAATACTTTTAAAGGTATTGCGCTTCATGTTTGTTTTAGTTTTGAAAATCGACTACTTAAGAGATACCCATGATAAATACAGCTCTTTTTGCAGTGAGTATCTATACTTTGTAACGTCAGAATACCGTACCTCCATTTTTGGTGTTTCTATAAAAGTATGAGCGGCAAGGGAAGGCAGACCCGCTTTCAGCATTACCATATCGTTAGCTTTACTATAACAATCGGCCATCAAGGCAGTCACGTTTGCAGTAGTGGAGCTGGCAAGCTGCTCGCATTCAGATTTCTAAAATCGGAAATAATTCTATAATTGCATATTAAACTATAGGTGAACTTTTGATATTACGCTATAGTCGGATTCAAGAGGAATAGTGGAGTGTTACTTGCGTATGTTAAAGAAATTTTGCGTACATTTTCGATTTTCGAATACTTTCAGATCCATTTTCAATCAACGAAGTTCTTTTTGAACACTCCATTATTATTCTCGAATAAAACTGTAAGAAAATCTTCCTTTAAGAAGAGTTCAGTAAGTTTGAAACTATTGAAATAGAATACTAAACGTGGAATGAACTTCTTGCTACTAGATACCTTTTGCACAACAACTTTCTCACTCCAAGTCACATCATATTGTTGTGTGTAACATGACAACGGACACTTACAAACGGACCAATTAGAGGGATCACCACGTTCTTCATCTATTGTGTCAATACATACTCCTGCAAGTATCAAGCCATGATAGCAACCAGTGTTGGTAAAGGCTGGCTCGTTTCAAAACTTTTCGGCGTCAATGACAATTCATTTCCCACAAATGAAATGACAGGGACAATTTTTGACACCGGCTGTGGACGGGCCTAGTTATTAGATTTAAGGTCATACTCGGTCATGGCGGTCCGTTAAATTTCCAGTCCTGCTTGAGACCAAAATGGAATTTTATGCTATTTTCTTATTCGAAATTAGTTTTTGATTCTGTTTAGTCCGAATACAAAACAAAACTGTAAACGGGACTTTTTTTGATTGAAATTTGGTTTTATAATGCACTGAACGATATCAAAAGTTGGCAACACTATATATAGGCGGTGAACTAATCGCATGCAAAGGGTTACTGTACGAACTGTATAGTATTTAGAGCTATTAGAGCACTTAGAGCAAATTTGGAGCAAATATATGCTCCAATTTTAATTTATTAGACCTTTAACTGCAAACGATTAGTCCGTCGACTATACAAGCCTGTGATTGAAACTGGACAGTTTTCAGTTAGCCTACTTTGTCCCATCCCACAAACAGTTTCATCTTCAGGCATGGGATATCTGGGATCCATACAGCCACATTCTTTTTTGATTACATCTTGGTAGCATGAACGGATGCAGCCCTAGAAAAGTTTACGTCAAAAAAATGGACATTTATGGTAATTATAATATTTAAAAACAAGTAATTAACAGGAAAACTCAAAAATAGGCTCCCACTTACATCAGTAGTATAAGACCCAGTATAGTAGTAACTGTCAACTTCTGTTTTGTCCTTTATGCACTTTCCATATTGTCGACCGAGTCTTTCGTATTGGGTCTGAAACAATTTTAAAGCCAAAAATTGACAAGGCCATAGATTACAAGCTTGAGCTCTTGTATTGCACATTGAATGAATAAACCAACAATCAAAAAAAATTAGCACCTGTTTTACGAAGGTTCATTAATTTTTTCATAACTTATTGAATTGGTTTGAAACTATTACAACTTACTGGGTGCAGGTTCATGTTCACTAAATGGTTTCCCCTGCAATTGATTCTGGGCGATTCTGAGAATATCGATTCGCTTGTACTGTGTGAGAAGACCATGATTGCTGCGGTTTCTATCCAAGGAAGGTACTCGTTGCTTCCAATACTTGTTTGCAGTTCGAGACCTAAAATACTTTGTCAAAGCAGCAATCAATATCGACAAACAAAATATTTTATTGGTTAATTGGTTCTTGAAAAGCTTAAAATCTGAAACTATAAGTTTAATTTACTATGGTTCCGTCGTCCCACTTCTTCGTTCCAAATTTATGTGATCTCTTAAAACGAATAGGCAAACTTGAAAAGTGCTAATGAGAAACTGAATGGTTATCTATGGAATCTTAACTAACAATAAGATCAATATTCTCTCTCATATTATCTGTATAATAAGTTTTTTACACTACAATGTCTTCTAACATATTTAAAATGTTTACCTCCTGAGTAGCCGTCCTGGCGGGCCTTGTAGATAGTTGTGCTGTTTTCATGATTGAATGTGAAACAGTTGCCCAGTACTTTGTCGTTCCATTTGATAATATCTTTTCTAAATAACGTATTTTATAGTTCCTCTAAAATTGGCGGGGATATTGTTTTAGATTGGCAACCGGGTTTCCTGGTTCTCGCGGTAATCGGGTTAGGGCAAATCAATTAATTTGAAAGTTGTTGCTATCTTCTTAAAATCTAACAATTCACCATCACTAGAGTTCCCTATTCTTACCTGACATCAATAACCTTGTCTTCATATGCAACCCATATGAATATATCATCATAGTCCCAGCTCAACTTTGTTCTAGTGTCTATATCATATCCACCAATAAGAAAAGGTACCAGATCACGAATAGCAGTGGGGTCATTCAGAAGCTCGTTTGTTAACTGGAAGTTGAAGATTGGCTAGCTTTTGATGTGAATGAAATAGTTGCATATCAATATTTTATAGTTGGAAAAAGGTACACCTTATTTTGGATTGTGGTATCCGTTTACAGTTGTGTAATGGAATGCTCCTAACTGCCTAATACGCCATCCAGAACGAACCGGTTGTATTCTGTGATTTTATGTAACGTGCTAGCCAATCCTTTAGATTAGGACTATTTGCACTAATAAATGATTCACTCTTATAATTCAATTGAAGAATAATAATGGAGTGTTTAAAAAAAATCTCGTTGAAACTGGCTCTGAAAGTATTCGAAAACCGAAAATACCCGCAAATTTCCTTAAAATACGCAAGTAACAGTCCATTATTCATTTTGATTCAGACTATATATTGGTTCTACTATAGTCGCCAAAGTTTTACAAACTCTGGCTAATTGACCTAATGCCTTGACAAAAAGAATGACGCTTACTCTGTCAAGATCCTCTTCAGTAACGTATCCATATGTTGCGTTTACAATTTCCCAAATATATTTATCTGAAAAAGATTATATGAAAATGTTTTAGCGATAATATAATCAATTTATAAGGTTTGATGACTCACTAATCGTGCAATTTGGTCCTCTCCAAGTGTCATCACTGCAGTTACAAGCATACTCTCCGTTCAGTAAGTTTTGACATATTGCCAATTTGTCCATTTTCGAGCAGAGGTCTGGCCCGTAGACCACACATTCATCGATATCTAAGACCAACTATATCTGCTTCATAAATTTTCTTGGTAAATTGATATTGAATACATTCAAAACTCAAAATTGGAAAGTTAATACTTCAAAACATAGTGTACGGACGAATCTCATGTGAGACCAGGCTGCAAATATTGCGCCCCAGTGATAATTATCAAAACGCGAAAAGTATTGCAATATCTTTAAACGCATTTTTCTATGGGTATTTTAAGAATAAATCATATTGTTTTGTTCAAAATAGCTGAAATATAAGATCTACGTTAAAATTTTACAAGAAATCAGCAGGAAAAATCAATAAGGATGAAAAAAATCCAACTTTCTCTTTCCAATGTACGCAATTTAGCGTTATTTTTGGTCCACATGGGGATGTCTACCGTTTCCAAAAACATGAGCTTTTGCAACGGACTATAGCAGTATTTGGCAACCTCGGTTAGGGCGCTTAAACAAACTGTTGAACAAATGTTTTGATCCACCTCTATAGTCAGCAGACTTATCTCTTGCAATTAAAGGTCTAATAAATTGAAACAGAGCATATATTTGTTCTAATTGCTATCATAAACACTAATACATTTGCAGTTAGTACCGTAACCCCTGGCAAGCGATTAGTCCACGGACTATACTTCTCAGATGAATTTGCTCACTAACCTGTCTGACACACATTTCCTTTCCATCCGACCGAACATTCGCATTCAAACGTCTTTATCTTCTTCGGTCTGTCGATTATGTTGTTGCAAGTGGCCCCATTCAGGCAAACAGGGGTGTCGCACGGCATTATTTCTGCAAATTAACATGTTGTTGCAAAACCCCTTTGGTTTATTCAATAAAACAGTATAGTTTAAACAGGAGATAAAAACACATCCGTTCACCAACTGACCTGTTTCGCACAGTTCACCTCTCCATTCTGCAGTACAAGAGCAGTTGAACGTAGATTCTAGTAGATCAGGCAGCATGTTACAACTACCACCATTTCGACATTTGTTCTCGTAGCAAGAGTTAAAGACTGAAATATAGCAGATGTGGTTATCCAGCCGGCCCGGCCCGACCCGGCCTGGGTTTCAAAATTTCAGGCCGGGCGGGTAACCAGCTCTGAAATATAGTGTTGGTCGGCATTAAACTGTACCACTTAACATTATCGTACGCAAACTAGTTCCAAAAATTAATGATTTAAAAAACCTCTTCTATATTTGTAAGCTGTTTTGCTTAGGAAAATAATTAGTTCGTTTGGAGAAATTGAATATAACGTTTTACTTACTTTCACAGCTTGTTCCCTGATACAAGTTTAGACAGGAGCATGAGTAACTAGATGAAGAGGTTGTACAGTTGCCGCCATTTTGACAAGGTCGCGAAGAGCAAGGGTCTATCACTAAAGGGAACATTGAGTTACTTAGAAGTAGAACTATTTTTTTGTTTCTATTTACCACTATTGAAACTTGTCCAAAGCTGTAAAACTAGCACTGATTCAATAATATCACTTTTATTTAAAGAATTGAAGACTATAATTCCAGTATTAACTTTCTTCCTTGGATCAATCAGTTGATTGTAGACTTACTAGACGCGGAGTTATGCCCACTCTGTAAAACAATAGACAGCGCAGAAGCCTGACTTTCTAACTTTGAAGTGTTAAGTGAAATTCAACGTACCACAGGCGCTCTTTTTCGAGGATCCATCGGGACAACTGCAATACCAATCATGCTCGTCGTCTGTAACCTTACAGGCACCAGCACCACAACCAATCAGCAAACAGGGGGATATTATACTCACTAAAATAATTTGAGAAAATTATATTACAAAGCTTGTGCAATGAAGTAAATGTCCTGAAAGGAACAGGTTTGGAAATGATTTTAAACCTGTTAAAACAGGTTGCCCTGGAATTTAAAGTTTTATGTTTAAAAAAGCATATAGTCGACGGACCGATGTCATGTTACTAAAGGACGTCGAAACCTCGTAGTCCTTTAAGAGTTTAAAAATGCAGTAAAAATTCCCACCAACTCAATTTTATAATCGAATTTATTAAGAATCGCTATTGTTTTGTTTCCACAATTTAGCTTGTGGGTCTGAATCATATTTATAAAATAAAACAGAAAGAAAAATCAAAAAAACAAGAGGATAAATTGCCTATTAAATGTTTAGCCTATTAAGAAAACCGGCCGTCGACTGTACCCCCATTAATAACAACTATTATTCTTATTAAAAACAAAAATAACAACGAATATTTACCTAACGAACTACATCTTGATCCACCAGTACCAGTTGGACATAAACACGATGGGGAGATTGCGGTGGCTCGAATACAGATTCCGTCATTGCAGTTAACACCCTCGCAAGGATCTGGAAGTAGACGATCATACATTCATTGTGTATCCGATAAGTTTTTCCTGAGCTACAACTTTGAAAAACCAGGCAAAACAAGCCGAAAGTTTGATATTGACCGAAACGCCTAGATTAGCTTCCTGATTACTCCGTCCCAAACATACCAGTTATCACATAAACAGAAGTTCCGGAATTGCTGCCTAGAAAACCACCGCATCCGAAATAGGCGGTGCTGGTTATCTTGTTTTCGCTAGAGAAATAGCATATTTTCGTGCTGTAGAGAAAACCTTAAAGCGAATATTAGAAGTTATTCAGTAGTCACGGACGTGCTAGTACGGAATAGGTAATACGGAAATTCTAGTTAGGCTTCCTTGTATTTATAAACGTATTTATAAATTTATTATATATATTTATATAATAAATATATGGTTAGTGAGTCGGTCTACAAATCCGTGAGGATGAGAGGCTGTGGGTTCGATCCCTCCCCCGTCCCAAGCCGGATTTGGCCCCCGTGGGATGTAGGCCTGAAAACGCTCCGGATCCACTCATGCAAGCAAACAGAACTTTACATTTAGATAAATTGAAGCTTACTTGAATATATATAATTTGAGTTTTGATCGTTTCTTCGGTAGTCGGCCAGCTTGCTGAAACAGTCTCCTGTACCAGTAGCTGGTCCGGCTAAGTAGTATCCGAGATTCGTGAGGTTGCCAAGACCACTCTCGTCCTTGCAACCAACATTGTCGTAATCAGCTAAAATAAGTATAATGAATATTTTTTTCCAGTCAGCAGTTCTCTTTTTTATAATGAGAACGTTGATATTCTGGAATTCTGATATTCACCGAACCCTTTTGGTTGCTATATTCTGATTCAAGAATAATAATGGATTGTTAAAAAAATAATCTCATTGAAAATGGCTCTGAAAGTATTCTAAAGCCTAAAATAAACGCAAAATTTCTTTAAAATACGCTAGTAACACTCCATTATTCATCTGGAATCATACTATAAATGGAATGAACTTTTTTCCCGTTCCATTGTTTCCAAAAAGATTGAACATTTCTCTCCAGAATAATATTCTTGAACTTACGTGTTAATGCTAAAGCACAGGATTCACCGTAGAACCCAAAGGGACATTCGCAGTATGAACTTTTTTCACCATCATAATATTTGCAAGTACCACCATTGTAGCACTTATTGATACAAGGATCGACATCTAGAAATCAAAGTTTATCTAATTGTAAATATATTTGTTCTGTGAAGTTTTTCATATGATATTATAAAGGTTGTTGGAGTCGCAAAAAACAGAACGATTGCCAAATTTTCATTCTGCAATAGTGCTGCTGTTTTCTTGGAATCAGGGTTACATATAGATAAATTGCTCATATAGTTCCTATAGCTCCTGATTTGAATATTCCTGGAGAACATGACACAGAACATGACAAAATAGAAATAGAAAGAGAAATGTTTATGAAACTATGGACTGTTACAAGGGCTAGGTTTCTAGCAGTAACCTTAGAAAGAACAGATCTACGATTTTAAATTAGCTGACACTCATATAGAACCCACATTGACATTGATCTCCCGTGTACCCATCATCACACTGACATTCGTAAGTTCCGGCAACCATATTCGCGGTACATTTACCTCTATCAAGACAAGGAGTATTGGCACAAGGAGAAGCAGTTTCTAGAAACATAAATTTAGAATATTAATTTTTGTGAACCGCTTTATAAAAGAATTGATCCCTTTTCTGAAATCTTAGAAGTTTGGAAGTTACATTGCACTCTGAATCTGTATGAACTCTCTTTCTTTTATTAGATCTCTTTGTGTTAACTAGCTTCGTCACCTAAGAAGCCTCTTGTATTAGCTTCCATCTTGTCATTATTAATTCATGTCGTTTGCGACTTTTTGTTCTTTGGAACAAAGAAGTTGAAAAGTGCTTTCGTTCTTTGTAATCTTTCGTCGGACTGCGTGAAGTTTGCTCAGCGATAAAAGTGTACCCCGATCTCGCGCACATGGTAACGCTCCCATCTTTTTGGAACTTTGTTTGGTGTCGATGCGGTACCAAAACACAGGGTGTTGGAAGTCGGAACATTTGTGATATTTTATGAAACCGATTCATGGCGTTCCTACTTTAAAAAAGGTCAAACAAACATCAACAATTGAAAATGATGACCGTTCTTAGTTTCAAAAGAGTTTTCAGTTTTTTTGCAAATCAGCGGATCAACCTCTGGCTTAGCTAACCAAACAGATAAGTTGAAAAAAAGAGTTTAGTTTATGGTTTAGTTTAGAACATGATTTGATCGAATCGTAAATCAAAGGAACCTACCAACATCACAAGCAGAAGTAGTCCACCCTAATTGACAAGAACACTGTGTTTGCGCATCGACTATGGCGCACTCCCACTTACCGGTAGAGGGACACGTATTGGATTTACACGAAGCAGAAACTGAAATAAACTTTTTAAGATGTTTTATTTATAATCACCAAACTATTAACCAGATTTCTTTCAGATATTCGCAACTATTGCTTGAATTAATAACTAAGAAATATACAGAGTATATATTGTCAAACCTACTTTTACATGTAGTTGCATCCTGTCGTGGATAAGCAGACGGACAGGTGCAGTTGGAGCACTCAGTTTCGCCGTTACTAAAATAGACAGAGTAAGCATATTATGGTATGTTTATTATAAGTTATTTTAAAAGTTATTCATTTCCTGTAATGGCACATATCACACAATAATTGGAGATTTCTTCAGCGCAGGGCTTCGGCCATTCATTCCGGAATCTTCAGAGCAAAGACGGCAAGCTTTTATAAGTTTAATTATTTTGAATGTCTACTCACCCGTTAGTCGTTCTATAATCTTGGTAACAGTATCCAAAACCAACGCAGCCATGCGGAGGATTCACCGAATTCTCCAGCTGAAAAAAATCAAGACTCTTGATGAATTGCTTGTGTATTTGGTATATTTATTTGATGAACGTGTTTGGTGATAAAATCTTTAAAACGGGATTTTTACTTTTATTTGCCTGATTTTATGGGATTGATGGTATTGACGGGAGCAAAAAGTTTCAAATCGGGTCATAATAGCGACATGATTGGTGCCGATTGTTAGTAAGCGAGTGCGAATTATGAGAAATACTGGCTGAATAACCCATCCTTACTTGGCTCGTTACTGTTGTAATAATTGTAGCTATGAGCACTAAACCCATGCGACATAGAGTCCTAGACAGACAATTGAAACTAAAAATACCTAGTTTTAATTTAGTAACGATGGTTTTTTTAGAAGATATATGAGATAAATTATAGTTGGTATACAAATGAACATAAGATATAGTCTATCTCAAGACCTAGGAAGAAACTGCGCCACACTCGTGATACCGCGCTGGAAACCTAGGTCTTGAGATAAACTATACAATTGTTCAAATTAAAAAAAAACCAACAATATTGTCGCACCTCTGCCACTCTGAAATAGCTTTGAAGACAGACAAAACTAATAAGATATGGTATTTATATAGCTTTGCATGAATTCAGCAAAAGTGTTGTTGACGTAAATTTCTAGAAGATGTTGTTCCTTCGTGGGTAACGACCGTAATAATGAAGCAAGGTTCCTACTTTCGTCGAATACATTTCCTGACAATTTGCGGACTATTAATTTTTAATGGCTTGCTATTGTTTGCTAAAATGAGAAACGTGCGTTTGGCGTGGCAAGAATTGGAAATTGTAAAAAAGTCGAAAGTCGTTATTGAACGGATGTTCCGGGTTCTTGCGGATGTTTATCAACAACAAGGAAGAATATGCTTGGTAAGAAGAATATTGGTATGCTACCTTCCTTTAGAGATTGGTTATAGAATAGAATAGAATACTTATTGTTCGAACACTACTTGAGCCGTTCTTTCAGCCATAACATACCTACGATTGAAAAACAAATATCTGAATTATTCGAATTAGAATGATATTGGTGTGATAAACATTTATTATTCCAAAAATGACACCAGTTTAAATATGAACAATAAGCGAATACAAATGTACTTTTTTGCGATAATTTTTCTTAAGTTCAAATTGTAGGATCCTAGTCACAGAAAAAGCTACAATAAACTACTTGAGGATACTAATGAGAAGAAGCATAACAGAGGCCAGGTTCAATCCCCGCTGCGTGCACTAGTTTTGCAAATATCACTCTTGCTTATTGTTAGTTGCCTGTACCAGTTTGTGTGTCTGGCGCTTGAATCTTCTTCTGAGCGTTATTCTGTCCCATTGGGAGTGTGATTCTGGTGTTTGTAAAGACGACGTAGCCAATTTGAACAAACAGAATTCCGAATTCGATGAAGGAAATTATACAAATTCCCATGAGAACACCAATAAGACCACCAAGTTGAGACAAAAGAGATATCATCTGAAAAAGATAACTTACTGAAGGAATCTCAACCTTTCAACTGAAATAGAAACAAATCGGAGAAGTCGTACACGAATGTGTTTTGAATTAGATAATTGAAACTTTGGAAAAAATTAGCTTTCTTTTCTGTGAAAAGCCTTTAAAATTCGTTAATAATGAGCTACAATTTTTACTTACCTCCATTGTCGGTGTTTCCACAAAAGTATGGGCAGCCAATGAGGGCAGGCCAGCATTCAGAAGTACCATGTCATTAGCTTTGCTATAACAACCCACAACAAAAGCTGTTGTGTTGCCAGTTGTCGAGTTGGCAAGAAGCTCACATTCGACTTTCTGAAATGAAATGTAAATCTAAATAATATTTATTTGCTTTTGCACGACTTTATTAAAAAGGTTTACATTATATTTTCCCACTTTTGAGATGGCCCCTTCGATATATTCAATAAATAGTTATAAATAATACCCTTTTGATGTTTGACATCAAACTACCCGAAACCAGGCTGGATACCGCCCCGGCCCGCCCTAAAATTTTTAAACCCGGGCCGGCCAGATGTCGAATACAAAATTTTGAGGGCAATGATTGCTTCAGAAATATAATTCCAAATCCCGTTGTATACCTTTTGTCCGAGAGCCATTTCGCTCCATGTTACATCGTACTGTTGTGAATAGCATGACAACGGGCATTTACAGAGGGACCATTTAGAAGGATCACCACGGTCTTCGTCTATTATATTAATGCAACTTCCTGAAACCTTCACATTAAAAAACAAATAATTTTGCTTAGTTTTGCTTTATGGTCCTGATCAAGATTAGTATGGATTGAGTTCTAAACGGAAAGGAAGCTCAATGATTCAGGATTCTATTAGAATCTTCAAACTAGTTGTGGATTGGAATACTCCCTCCGAATCCACCCTGGCTCCCTTCTCAGAAGGCCCAGTGATATTCTGTGATCTCTTGTATTCTTGTTATCCAACTCGTTATTTATAAGGGGCGGGTTTTAGTAATAAAGGATTCACTCCTATTCCTTGTACTATATTCGAAAATATATTATTTGCAACTAACGTTCTTCCATCCCGCATACAGTTTCTTCTTCAGGCATTGGATATCTGGGATCCATACAGCCACATTCTTCTTTAATTACGTCCTGGTAGCAGGAGCGAATACAACCCTAATATTATAAACAGTTTCAATTCAAATTTAGATCATTAATATCACTACTACGTAATTCTAAGCAAAAAGTTGGTTTCTGTTTTTGTATAAAACGCAATTATGGAAATGCGTTTGGTAACTGCTTACAAAAAACTTTTATGTTACATCATTAAGTTTAAATTGTTGTTTACCACTTACATCAGTAGTATATGATCCAGTGTAGTAATAACTAGCAACGTCTTTTTTGTCCTTTATGCATTTACCATACACTCCACCCAGTCTTTCATATTGAGTCTGAAATTGTTTTACTGAAAGAAGAATTGTCGGCAATGTTGATGTGCAGAATTCTGTACTCTTCGAGCTTTCGTTGCATGTATTCGTGTATTTCATGTTATTCTCGCCTAACGAGTTAACATGTTATATTGTTGATGTAAGACTAATTATTGGTTAAATCCTCATTCCGTTGCAATAAAGCCTAAGTTGTGCGGTTTCGTTGTTTTTATTCCTCTATTCCATTAAGTAAAACCTTATGGTCTAGATCTATATTTACTCCTAAATGTCTATTCTGTGAGTAGCCCCTCGCAGTCTAGTACAAAACACTATTCCAAACGACACCATTCAATTGATATCAATTGTATCTACTTTAGTATATAGTTAACTACCAACTTGGCTCTTCAAGTCCAATGAAGCGTTTTCAGGATAAAGTAGTTATTGTGACTGGTATGTTGTAAAAACTACTGAAATATCAAAAGTATATTCCGATTTTGGAAGATTGTTATAAAAATGAATGTAAAATCGGTTGACGTAGTGCGTTTTCTCCAAAAGTACACGGCGCCCCGCTTGTCATACCGTATGATACTGCGCTGAACATCTTTATATACCCGTGCTTCTGTCATGAACTATGTATATCCAGGGATCATAGTCATCCAGCCCGGGCAGGCCCGCGCGCTCACGCAGCCCTAACCAAGAGGGAACGCTGCTCCATTTTCGAACTACAGGAACAAATGCTCAGCCTTAAACAACGCCCATTGTAGTATTTATATCAGTTAAAGTTGCAGCTTATAACTTATAAAAAATGTCTGACTATTCATTGTTATTTATATTATTTTGGAAACAAAAAGATAGTTCGGAAATGGATCAGTCCCTGCGGTGAATGAAAGTTCTTTTTTTAATTATAATAGATAAACATTTGTTTAAACTGAGATTACTCCCTACTTATAGTAGACGGACGGATCGCTTGCAGGTAAAGGACTGAGAATGTTGCGCTGGAGCGCTAATCTGTTTGGGGTTCAGTCTATTGTCTCTTAGTATCCGCTCTCCTTTGCAAAACTGACCGTATACCGCTGCAAGCAATTCGTCAGTCGACTCTAGTGGTGTTTAACAGAAAGTTCCAGTCGGTAGTATATTCATAATAGGGTGCTTTAGTCTAGTGGCTAGAGCAGCTGTCTCCGAAACCGTGAGAATCAGTGGCTGTGGGTTCGGATCCCAGTAACTGCTGAAAGCATAGGAAACCAACATCTTCCTTATACCATGTTTCGTGCACCCAAAGTTAGAATTTTAGAAAGGGGCCGCCTCTAATCAGAAGATTTCCAAAGGAAAGGTCGCACCTCTGTCTCGAAGAAATCTTCATGTCAGTTAATACATTATTTTAAAATTGAATCTCATGAACCCGTCATCATGGACGAGTTGTGACTGTTTATAGAACACATTGAGCACGACTATGTATGGCAACATTCACAAAAGTTCACCGAAGACGCCACCGGAATCGAAACACATTTCATCCACCTGGACAAATCGGGACCCAGACTTTGCTGACAACATTAACCGTTATTATTTAATAAGTTGCTATGTTTTTAAAGTTTTTGAGTGCTTTCGCAGCTGCAATTTTCTACTAACTCTTGCTGATGAGTACATTTTTTTCACCAATGTCACCCTAAAATGGGTTGGTCTACTTTTCTGGAAAACGGTTTCTACCATTGGAATCTCCACCGGGAAGAGTTTAGTTCATTTGTCTTCCAAAAACCGGTTTACCAAAAGACTGAAATATATTTGTGAAAGAATGGCTTGTTCCTGTGTATACTGCAAAACGGTAGATATGCTTTTGTAGGCTTCTTTCCTGAAACGTTGGCTTCAGATCAGTCTTAAATTTGAGGGGACTAATCAGAACCCAAAATTTCGATATTTTTTAATACAAAAATAAAAACAATAAAAAAAAGTTATTTCACTGCATTATAGTTGGCTCCAAAATGTTCGATTTCAGCAATAATTGAACATTTCCAGCCAGCAACGAATACTAATGCAATGAAACCAAATTTAGCTTAAAATAACTTTCCAACCACAAAAGGAATGTTAATTTATTCTACACGAAACATTGATATAGAATATAAATGTCTCATATTAATGTTTGAAAGACAAAAGTTTCATTTCTAAAATATGATATATCTTTTGCTGTTGTTAGCCAGCTTCTTCTCTTTGACTGAGGCATTTGAATATATTAAACCGAATTATACGGCCAGGCCACTTTCGAAGGAAGAAAACAAGGCTCTGTTAGGAATATGCGGACGTGAACGTGGGTTTTTATAATTCTGAATGCATTTTACAGAAACTGGTTAACGAAAACAAGACTAGCTTTTTTATTTAACAAACATTTCAATCGACGATATTGGAAACTAATGTCCAAATAACCAAGTTCTAAATTACATAGGGGGAATTAGTTGGTTATTTAAATATTTGTGCGTATATCAATGTATATCAATGTACATGACGGGTGTTCTTATTATTCTATCCATCTTTGGTGCAGCTAGAAGTCGGTTTTGCAGGAATCATAAGAGAACATTCAAACATACATTATCTTGTTGGTTATATCCTAAAGTAATTAATATCATGGCCAAATGTTGTATTTCAGCAAAGTTTTCGGATGCTGAGACAAAGCAACCTTATCAGAAAGTGATGAATGCAGAAATAACCAAACTGATGTTCCATGGGTGGTGAGCATAATGTATGCTACCAAGTGGAGCCCAGATTTTAATGACACCCAGCAGCGTAGGTTTCGACTCAAATGTGTCTTCAATTCACTACAGAAACTTAAATCCACAAAGCTATTGTTTTGTTGCTGTTCCGTAAAATTGACTTTAGACTTTAGACTGATGACTTTAGACTTTGAATCACCTGAAAAACTGTACTAAAATTGTAAATTACAGTAAATTTATTGAAAATCGGTTGCAGCGCCAGTTTAATTAGTCCTCGCCATGTGCTAACGGCCGGTCATTGTATATATACGTTGGTTTAAAACTTTTCTAGATCCATAATTACTCTCAAATCAGACTATAGAAATTATTCTTAAATATAGAAGCTTTAACTTAAAGCATCATCGACCCAAATAAATTTCTTGGTAGTTTTTTTCTCAGAAGTCTCCACCGAATCTTATTTGTTTTTCGTCTGAAAGAGAAAAACTGTGCCACTGCTCCCGACTTAGACAAACCTATTATTATCAGAAGAACATTGAAGGTAATTAGGCTTTTTCTTCAAAAGCGCATTAATGTTGGTCTAACACCGCCTCTATGCAGAATACTGCGCTGGAACCTCCTATGTGATTTAAAAAGTTATTTGATTTCCTCTATTCGCACACATCGCACCATAACTGTGGATTTTCTCGTGGCAGGGCTTCGGCCATTCATTTCGGATTCTTCTCAGCAGGAACGGCTCGTTTCTAACATTCAGTCTTCGGGGGCACCAAATATGGGATAAATAAGCTGATGGTTTTCCCAAGCCTTCTGTAGCTACCGGGAGTGGAACCCACAGCCTTAAATCCTCATGGATGCAGAGACCGCCGCTCTAATCACTAGGCAAAACCACTCGTTATATATGTATAGCTTGAATCACTTGGCTTTCATTATCTATATGCTCGAAAGCCAAATAGTAGTTAGGCCTATAAATCTATACCGCATACCGAGCAGACTAACGAGCAGAAGGAGCGTATACCATCCATTGGTGACGTTGGAGTCTACGAATTAACCGAGGATGTACCTTTCTACAAGGAAATATATCCAGCTTGTCTCGCTGGTACGTTTTAAACTGTTTTAACCAATCGCTCATTTTGTTTTCAGACTATAAGACCGATATTGTTGAAGAATTTGATTATTATGGTTTTGGAAGTACGTTTCTGAGAGAATCTTGATTTTTTGAGAGTGCTATACATAGTCTGATAGACTGCATCGCGACGGCCTCAATCAAACAAGAGAGATGCAAATTTTGCCTTCTAATAATAGTGATTAGGTTCGCGGCACCAGCGCAATCCTTATTGAAACTTAGATCTGTGGAACGCGGGCCTAAATATTTCTATACAAGAATACCTCTGCGGGCCTTTCGTCATAGTATTTAAAAATCGGGCCAGGCCAGCAACACGGCTCGCCAACGGAGACAGTGGGATTGAAGGACTGTGGTCACATTTTAAACTTAAACTTCAATTTTCTCTAGAA
>JAQGAV010002171.1:0-16876 GCA_034691345.1 Phasmarhabditis papillosa
CTATCGAAGTAGAACGGCAGCTTTCACGAGGACGAAATTTCTTCAAATAATCGTAGAAATCTCCCAGTTTCGAAGCAAACATAAAGAAATAAACATCAACCCCCGAGACTAATTAAAAAAATTACAGATACCCACATATTAGATGAAGTAACTATTAGATATACCGGAAGCAAGAAATAAAGCAATAAAGATGCCATTTAGCAGAATGGGAACACAAATCCACTTACATTCGTGAATAACGTCCGAGGAATCGCTTACATGATGGACAGTTATGGAGAACATCCAGACATTGATCACAGAAGAATGGAATGCAACAGAAGCACCATGGGATGAGTATGAGAAATAGTCCAAGAACGAAACATATGCCGCAAATAATCCATGGCAATACTCCAGCAATACGGCTTATATGTGTAACAATATGAGCCTAAATATGAACCCATGGTAATCGAAATTAAAGAGTGTATATACCTGGCAATGCGGACAATCCATTTCCACAGGATTTGGTCCATATACTGAGGTCCTAGCGGTAATGAACATGGTAGGATGAATACGTCTACCAGTCTATTAAAGATACATTAACAAAGAGTAGCGTAACTGCACAAGACGCAAATCGATTAAAAATAATCAACAGCGTACTTAAACAAACAATAGCGCTTAATTTTGAACTTACTTCTAAATTAGCAGCTGGTCCTGGATTCAATGTCCCATTATTTTGTGGCTCTGGTGGAGGCTGACTCATATAAGCCGCGGCTCCTGAAGATTGTTGCTGTTGTTGAGTTTCATCATAGGTTGGCGGAGGTCTATTTGCTTCTTCTGCCTTGGCGTCCATCTCCTAGCTGAAACAAAATGGTAGCATTTAATTGAGCTTAATTTAATAAAATTATCATGAAAATAAACAAAATTCGTCAACCACCGCGAGGCGAAAAATGAAAAGTCAATGGAGCGCGTTCCCGATGTCACTGTCAACTCTTTCAAAATAATTGGTTGTTTATTTTGTCCAATTTGTTTCATACTTACTATTGGTGTGTTTCTTTATTTATACTCTGTAAATATGCTCTCGAACTATGTACGTTCAGTTTTCACTTGTTATATTACAGGTCTAGTGATTTTTAAGCTGGTCCCCACACTCCCTGTCCTGTTGCTGAATTCCTAAATATCAGAATGGGAAATGCTTTCTCGGTGGCTAATCCCTCTGAAATTCAGCCTGTGGAGCACTATTTGCAGGAACTAGGTGACAATATTGAAAGGTATAAGTCTTCTCCATATATAGCTTACCATTAGTGTTTAGCTTGGGTAGCACCCGTTTTATGAAAGCTGCACGTGCTAGAAGTGCTCATAGCGGAGTAAATGTATATAAAGTATTTATAATTGAGGTACGTTGAAATACAGGATACCGTTTTTCTCAATTATTGTTGTTTAGGATATTTTGTTCAAAGACAACACTCTGACGCTTAATTCATATCGTGAAAGGATTTTTAATATCCGCGATGCTTTGGATTCAGCTCCAAATTGTTGCGTTGTTAGGAAAATTTTAGTAAGTTTCTATAGGTTGTTGATTTTCATCTCGTACTTTCAGCAACATGACAAACATGCCGTTCTTATGCGGACATATCATAAATATTCATTGCACGAACGATTGAGCACTCGACCATTCATCAACTCACAAGATAGACTATGGTATGAAGCTTTGTTTAGTAATCGTATTACGCAATCCTCAGGTATATTTATCAATTATTCCGGGCCCTTGCGGATTGCGAGAAGAGTGACGTCTGTCATGGTGACTTGAAATCTCAGAATATTGTTATTTCTTCTTCTAATTGGTTGCAACTTGTCGATTTTGCACCGTTCAAACCTACGTATTTACCGCAGGTGCGCTCTTCTCTTTGAAAAGGCATCATTGGTGTTAATTTAGGACAATCCTTCTTCCTTCACATTCTTTTTCGATACAAGCAGAAGACAAGCGTGCAATCTTGCTCCTGAAAGATTTTTATCCACATCCGATTATGAGCTACAATATCGAAAGGGTGGCGACCAATGGCTATTTAGTAGGTTTTCTATTTAGAGGAAATGAATTCCTTCGTACTTACGTCGCTAATAAAACAATTTTTAGGTCCTTTGAAACCTGAGATGGACGTGTTTTCTGCTGGCTGCGTAATTTACGAAATGTTGTGCGATGGCCGGGTTCCCTTTTCATATGGTCAGCTCTGCGATTATAAGTCCATGCAACCTCGTGAAGCGGCTGCCTTTATAGACATGTAACATTTAACTCTTTTCATATTCACATAATTGGTTTCAGGTTGTCGTCAAATGTTCACACTCAGTTTCGCCCTCTTCTCAAAATGTTGCTGAACCGCGACCCAGGATCCAGAATTTCGGCTCAGAAAGTGGTAAGATTACTGGATGCAAACATTGAGTCCAAATAATTTTTTCAGTTAAGTGGGTCGATATTGAAGTTTCCTCCTGCACTGGGAGATTTCTACGATTATTTGAAGAAATTTCGTCCTCGTGAAAGCTGCCGTTCTACTTCGATAGATAGTTGTGAACCTATATCTTGCATAACGGAACCAGATGCTATAATCACTCGATTGAAAAATGATGAAGACTTTCTCTGGAAAAAGTTAGAAGAGACGGAGGACACTCGCCCTTTTGCCGTACTCTTTATTTCACTGATAACCTCGAACGTTAGATGTCTAAGAAGTTCACAAGTGAAAGTGGTAAGATTTTATCTAGATATTAAATGCACAAATGTTTGATTGTTAAACGCAAACCTGCTCTGTAAAATCCGAGTCTTATTTTCCTAGTAATTTGATTTCAAAACTAATCGTTTATCTTTAGGATGCTATGAATCTTCTGGTTCGGTTAGCCACTTTATGTGATCCCGTCGTGTCTACCGAGAGAGTGTTACCATATTTGGTATTTCTTTTGGGAGATTCGCATGCTTCGGTGCGAGCATCAGCTATCCTGTCCATTGTTGCGCTGACACGACCCCTGGACCCTATCACAGTCGAGGATTCTCTAATTTTTGTGGATTATTTAATTCCGGAATTTGTGAGTTTTTAAAAGCGTTTCCTAATCTATTCTGTTCTTTGAGGCACAACTTGTGGATAAAAGACATTGTCTTCCAAATCATGTTCTATTGACATTGGCTTCGAACTTAGGATATATAGCTCAAACTGCGTTAAGGTTAGTTTATAGCAAATATAAGCTGAATTAGTCTGGAATCCTTTTTTACTTCCAGATTTATGAATACTGGTCGCGATCTGAGATCTTCTGTGGATGATGAATGTTCTGGAGCAGAAAATCTGACCGGTATCTAAAAACTACTTCATTTTAGTTACGATCTATTTTAGACACCCAAAATATAGAAAACGAATCGGAGACATTAGCAAGATCTGTGGCTGATCTTTTGGTAGCTCTCTGTAGTGCAGGAAATGCTGTTCGACATTGTCTGATCGAGCCTCACTCATTGTCACTGCTCTACAGTTTTTTTGCCAAAATAGGAAGTGAGTTTAATTAGCATAACGTTGTGTCATTTTCGACATCAATCCATATAGTTGGTCAATTTCCTTTTCAGATCGAGAAATTCTGCTCATTCATATGATAACGTTCCTGAACGCTAAGAGTGACTGGCAGCTACGAGCAGCTTTTTTTGATGCTCTTCCAGTTGCAATGCAAACGAAGAATGGACCTGATGTTAAGTCACTTCTCCTCCAGGTATTTGTGTTTGTTTGCTTTATTCTGTCTGTATACTGATCATTTAGGGTCTTCATGACTCGGAGGATTTGGTGGTGGTACGAGCTATAAATTGCATCGTTATGATGATTGGAAGCGAAGTATTTGACATGAAGTCCAGTATCATTTTATTGCAGAATTGCGTACCCTTTCTCTATCATCCGGTAAGTTTTTAATAGGATGAAGTGTCAATGTTTAGTAGACTAGTTAGTGAAATATCTATCTTTCAGAATCAATGGATTAGAGTGGGTGTGGTGAATCTTATTGTTTTACTTGATTCTCGTTGGACGTTGGCCGATATTCATTCCAAACTATGTCCTGCTATTAAACCTTATTTGCGGTCACCTGATGTAATTCTGCGATATAATAGCAAAGTAAGAAACAATATGAACATTTAGCCTCACTGCTCTTTTCCAGATTGTCCTTCTTAAGGAGCTTAAAAGTCCTATTGAACGTGGTCTATGGGATAGACTACTGGTACATTTGACCGTCGATAAATCAACAGATTTTCTGAAAGAATTAGGTATATTAATGAAAGCGTATTTCCTTAAAATGTTTCATATTAAGATGTCAGTTTTGCAACGGGGGCTGCTCTCACAATCAACGATTCATGGTTCCTGAAATTGTACAATCAGCCAACAGTGAAGTTACAGGACCAGTTGGAAAATCTTTGGAAAATGATTGTTTTCAAAGAACATTTGCCTAAAATGCTTGAATGGAGAAAAACGTGAGCCTTACATTAACAGTATTTCGTATTTTATATTTTTATGTAGTGCTGGAATGGAATTAGAATTAACTATGGCTAAAGGAAGAATTGATCTATCATCTAGTTTAAACTCGAATGTTAGTCGAAAGACCCATGATTTTGAAGAAAGAAAGGTGTGTTTAGTTTATCTACTGTACTATTCACTGATCGGGAATACCTACTGGTGTTGTCGTAAATCCCTCAAGTATAGTAGGTTCCAGTGTTATTGAAACTATATTAGGTGTCAGTTGGTACGTCATTTGTTCCCGTATATTCATCGATGAATAAAGAATGGACGGAAATGTTTTCCAACCTTGCTATTCGAGATAATATGCAAACTCAACCTTCTATTGGAAAGCAAGGTTTGTAAGCACTTTAAATTTATCGTTGTAAGGAAGAATATGGCTTGATTGCAGATGTGAAACAGAATGTTTCTTACATTTCTATTTTTCATTTTTTTTCTAATTTTCTATTTTTCAACATCAAATTTGCCTCAAAACTCTTATGAGCTGCCTGGAGAACCCGGTCTGACCAAACGCCAAAGTATCCTCAATTTTTAATTGGTGTTATCATCCATTATTATAAACATTAATGAAGTTTTCATTTTAACTATACTCATTTCACATTTTAGTTCGAACGTCAGTGTGCGACCCACAAGTCCTGGAGCTACTAAGTCACAAAACGGAACTATACATGAAAGCAAAAATAGGAAGAAGCGATAGATTGTTTGTTTCATATCTGGATTTCTGAATTTCTGTGTTTTCTTTCCAGTGAGCGTCCTAACACCTTATCAAGTCCAACTATTGGCGGTACTCTGATAACGCATCTACATGAACATACAGATGAAGTGACACAGTAAGCAATGCAATGGAAAACGAAAAATATATTCGACTAGTTGGGATACAACTCATGCAAGCCCAAACAAGTTTCGATCGACCATTACAATGCTAAAAATGCCGTCTATTCACGTTTGATGTTTGAAAATTGGCTTTTAGAATTGCTGTACATCCCGAAGAACGAAGATTTGCCAGTTGTTCGAATGATGGGTCAATCCGTGTTTGGAGTTTGCAAGCTGTTACTGGACAAACATATGGCGCTGTCAGGAGTGACTCCTACTTTTTTCCTTCCGGGAAAGGTATTTTCTTCCAGCGACATTCCATTATTACTTTATTTAGATGTGGTAGTTAAATCAATCGGTTGGTCTTGTCGGGATCTTCTGGCATTTGCATCTGCTGACGGGAAGGTTGCTTGGACCGATATCAGTACTGATGCCCGAATGTTGTCTAAGGTGTTTGCAGGTGTATACGTTCGTTTATACTTCTAATTAAGGTGGTAATACCTATAACAGATGGAGCTCCCGAGCAAATTCATGTGGATGACAGTGTCTTATATCTCAGAACACATCATGGAGTTTTGTATTGTTTGGATTTAAGGTGCGGTGGAAATAATAGTTTTCATTAAATTGTACCTAATAGGGTTGGTCGAACTGGTGGACCCTTAAAAACTCACGAAGTCTGGCGACGAGAAGCCGAAAAAACTCATGGATTAGTGACTTCATTCTGTGTTGATCCTTGGAGATCTAACTGGATGGCCCTTGGGTGTACAAATCAGCGACTGTTGCTTTGGGATTTGCGGTTTGAATCATTTTTGTTTTCTTTATATTTACGTTCATTTTAGGTATCAACAGGAGGTCTCTAATTGGGAAGCTCCTTCTATGCCTCTGAATGTATGGGCGAATCCGATGTCAAGTCCACGAGCTCCAGAAATCTTTGTCGCCTGTTCAAGTTGGGGAGTTGTCAGTTCTTACAATATCAGCATACCAAAGCCAACAAGGTAATTCATATCATCTTATCACAGTAATTTTTATTTTTCAGGACAAGAGCATTTTGGCCTTCGTTTGCTCCACCACTCAGCGTTTCTGCAACTACGGCTTCTGATGTTAGTCTGTTTTCAATATATATACGTATATTTTTATTGCAGAATGATCACCGGAACATTACAACCAGCTTGTCTGTATGTAGACAAACGGGTGCTGTATATACTGGTGACACCCAAGGAGCTCTTCGAAAATGGTTGCCAAATAAAGCTATTGGTTGTGACTATCTAAGTGGGCAGAAAAAAATTGAAGGTTAAAACGTTTTTCAGTCTCACTGTATATCTTTCTTTCAGGCAAGAATACTCACCGTATAGTCTATGTCAATGAAAATATTAGCTACAAAGGTGAAATCTTACCGGTCATACGCGAGACTCGTGTCTTGAACAAAGATGTATCTACGAGGCCAGTGAGCACTACTGAGATTAGGGTAAGTCAACATTTCCCTTCACAACCAAATTTATTTCCTAGGCTCCTACTTTCCATCGCACTGGTATTAGTTCTGTTGCGTGTCTTGGTACTGATTACCTTCTTAGTGGGGCTTCAGATGGAGTCATAAAAATATGGAAATGATGCCATAATATCTTATATGTTCAGTGTGTTTACTTATTTATTTTAACTTCTGTACATTCCCAGGTTTTTTTCATATTTGTATATATTTTTAGAGTTTCGAACTTCTTAATAATGCGGGGTTTCTTAAACCAAGTGCTATTCTTTTGAATTTGTATTGTTTCTAGTTACTTTATTCTCGTCTCCGACACCTACGGGTTATATATTTTTTATGTTTCTAAGTTTTATATTGTCTTTTTTCATACGTTTTATTGTCTTTTACAAATTTTAGTGTACATATTCTAATAAAAATGTTTAATTGATCAGCTATAGTTTTAATGACGTTGGATTCGCATGTTTACTTTGGAACAACTTTTGATAATTTTCAAGATCGTTTTTAGATGGAGCTGCACGTATGGCCATCAGATTTTGGCCTTCCTTCGATTGATCCACATTGCTTGCAATTTTTGGTAGGTTACTTTCCAGGCATGAAACAACCACTTACTTAAATTTTAGTCTTGCTCAAAAATGTGCGCAAGTCCGATCACCGTGGTTTCCTCCACTGCTCCATGGAATTCACCCACTGGAGAATATCCCATTCTTGTGGATAAATCAAAGGATGGATCAAAGACAATTACTGATTTTGACAGGTACACTGATTATAAGTGCAGACTAATAACAAAGTTATAGATTTGTCGATGTGTTACGTCGAAGTGGACAAGAAGTTGTGATTGATGGCGATTTAACAGTGCTGGAGCGATCGAAGATAGATGCATTTGCCTGCTACCTTAATCAATATTTATATCCCTCGGTGGTATGTTACGCTTAATTGAGCTCATCGTTGCTCAATTCCTAATTTCATATCTTTATAGCTCTATACGATGTGGATTGATGATCTAAATTATTCAACCGTCACCCAATACTGGTACTCAGCCCGACTACCATTTCCATACAACCTCTACTATATCGAGAAGAGACGAAAGAAAGCTCAGCGTATGCTTGCTGATGCCAATATCAATCACTTAATAAAGGACGCACTTCAGGTAATCAAAGATTTTGTTACGAGATGTCTAATAGTTTTTTGTTCAGGCAATTAACATGCTCTCGGCCAAGCTAGGTGACAATAAGTTCATGTGCGGAAATAAGTTCGTTGTATATTATTTTATTTGTAGTGTTAGTTTTTGTTTAGACCTAGTTCATTGGACGCATTGGTCTTTGGATATCTCGCTCCTTTGCTGAGACTTCCTTATCCTAATGATCGACTTCAGCTCCACATTTCTGCCTGCCCTAATTTAGTGAGTTGTCATGTCAACCCGAGTTTATTTTAAAAGTTTGAGTTCAGTGTTGATAACCACTAGTTCCCCTTAGATGGTATATATTTCGTCAAGCAACAAGTTTGTACACATATTTTTGGTTTAGGTGCGCTTTGTGGAGTCCATCGCTTCCATTTACCTTCCACTATCTGAAGATCAATTGAAACAACAGCGAGCTGATAGGAAAATCTGGAAACAGCGATTAACAAAAGCTGAGAGAACAAAGGAAGCTGAAAGGGTGAGAGTACAATTTCGTTACCGATTAATTTGTATTGATTTAGACCACTGAAACTGAGGAACAGCAACAACAAAGTGAGGAAATGCCGTTAAGGGATTCTATACTATTTGGTCTTGGCGCCCTGACATTGTCCATCTTATTTGCCCTACATTCTGGAATCATACAGGTACAGAATTGTTTCTACTTTAAAATAGTTGTACCACTGTACATCTTCATTGTGTTTGATTTTCAGGTTGAGTTCGAAGACGACGAACAGTCGCTTACAGACGACTAAGGCTAGATTCCGATTATTTAGTGCAGAATTAACCATTTATGTTCAACTGTTTTGATTCTAGTTCAATAATCTCGGTATTTATTGTAACCTCTCATTTTTATATTGCTAGGAATATTTTGTTAGCGTTTTAGTTAGTATTGAGTATCAAGAGACAAATTTCCTTTGAAGTTTAAAAAAGGATACCTTTATAAATAAAGTTTTATACAATAGTTTGGGGGAAAATATGTGCATAAAAGTACACGCTGATTTACTGTAGAGGTCCTTGAGCTTTTTTGATATTATCAAGAAAGATGTTGTACTTCTATTAAATGGACTGTTCTTATATATTTTGAAGCAGAGGTTTCTTGTCAGCCGTTGCGCTTGAAGAGGTGAAAAGTGGTGCTTTGAAATCCTGCCCGGTCCACGTTGTCTGCCATCAAAGCTACGTCAGATTACGTGGTTCTAATCTTCCCCAAAGTTCTTTCCGCGTACATACAATCTGAACTTGGTCTCACATATCCTGTCGATTTTCTCAGTTCTTAGACCTTTTCTGCCGTTTTGTCCCCGTTAACTGCCACGGCTCTTTGTTGAAATGAAATGTTATGATGAAGGGAGACCCTGCTAATCCATGAAATGATCATGTCCAAAGCGATTGCTGGACAACTAATGCACGACGGCGTAAGAGTGCTTATAATCGCAGTATTCAACTATCTAGAACACATCACCTTATAAAATGGCCATATTGTGAGGACAGAAAACCTATGGTGCACAGCGGGTCGAAACAGTCATTCTCGTCCAGTCGCAATTTTGACTGAAAAGTGGACAGAGAATGGATAATTGGGTCCCGACACGAAAACAATTTTATTTAAAACAGTTTTTTACCTTATTTATGATCTTTTTGTTTCATTTTTTCACTATTAAATGGGTCTAGTGGCACGTGCCATCACAGAAAAAAATAATACTGAGAAAAAAAACACAAGGTCTATCGCTAAATCTGGCAGGCCCAAAATATGCCATAGCGAGTAAAAGCACACTCGTTGACGTTGGCAGCCTTCCAGATTGGACCATTCAGCCCGCAGTGAGATTATATCAATTTCCTCACCCAACAAAACAAAAGACACATTCCACTACCTCCACCTCGTTAATCTCTGCTAACCTTATCCACAACCACCTTCCATGCTCCCGTTTGCTTCGGATTTCTCATTTATCCCTCTTTTTTATTCCTTTTCATCTCATTTGTTATCTGACTCAGACAACAGCCATTTCCGAGAAATAGATAAATATGTCTGCAGAAAGCATTTATCTAGAATAACTTTAGAAAATACTTCACTTAATAAGATTTTTGTTGTAAGTTTTATCGTTTTGACCTTGCACCTTTTGATACCATGATTACTTCTAATTAACAGATTCTGATCGTGACCAGATTGTTTCAGAATCAAGCTCCTAGTCGAGCTAGAAGAATCCCGGTCAAAAAACTTCTCTTTTATCCTAAAATCCACGGCTCGCCGCGCCCTAAAGCAACGATGCAGAGCAAAATCGGATTGTGAAAACTTAGTGAACGATTCCTGGATTTATTTAACTGTCAACTTATTTTCATTTTGTTACCATTCCATAACTAGTAGTTTGATATAGGGAAATAGTTTTTTGGGAAAAATAAAGTTTAATTTTTATTAAGAAGCACAGTCCTTTGATCCCAATGCAACCTTTGGCGAGCGGTGAATCAGGGTGTGGGAATTTACGGAGCCGGCTCGGGCCAATAATTGTTGACCACAACTCGGCCATTTCCCAACCCTTGACCAAAAGGACCGTCCAATACTAGAAATATAGAGCATTTTTCGGGTTAAATCGGACTGTGGAGCAAGTTCTTCTCTAACGGACGACTACTTAACGAACCTCCGAACCCTATTTCTTGGTGGAATTCAGAAATATCGGCAGTGGCTCGGGTCGGCCCGTCAAATTCCGAATCCTGTTCTCCCCACTATCTCACATTTAAATAACTAAACTTCATTCTTTCGCTAAAACCATTTACAGTTCCACTTTTGTTGCCTTTTGATTGTCTTCTGTAATGGTCATTTACATTATCTTCTTCGCTATTCTTTTTGCGCCTCCGCCGCTGCCATTCGGCTTTTTTGCCCCGCGGGGACTCGTACGTAGTTGCGTAATCAACGAAATGAACTGCAACAACGACAAAAGAAGGGCAACAGGGGAAAAGTAAAAAGATAAATGGATAATGCGATTCTTTTATCTTTTGTGTACTGAGTTCGTATAAGTCAGTGGTCAGAGGGGGCGGAGCTTAGTTTATGGAACGGTCGGAGAAGCTGACATAAGGTACTTCTCAGAGATCATGAATCCATAGGATTCAGATCAGTTTCTAGAGACTTCAACAAAACAGAACTATTTTAAAGACTATTACAAAATTGTCAGTTCAGAATAGTTATGTTATTCGCTGTTCTGTTGACAGACAATAGTTTTTGGATGAAACCTCGGATCGACAAAGTATTTATTTTCCCGAATCCCCCGTATTTTACGCAAGAACCGTATATTTGTTTGACGCAGGGTTTCCCCATTCATTCTGGATTCTTCTGAGCTATCTATCTATTAGTATTTCGTTCAGTCTAAGAAGCATGCAATAGAAAGGCTTCTGTTTTCTTAAGAATAACTGTGTTAACTCTTTGATATTGTCTTTGTAATGTATATAATACTCTTTTCCCCTTTTATAAGTTTTAATTTTGCTAACTGGACTTGCCGAATAGATTATTCTCTGCGGTGGGTCTGTTTATAATTTGCTGACAGCAGACTGCACCCTCTTTTGGTTTAGATTTAATTCTCTTATTTAAACAGTTTTGTAAAGGATCAAATTACCCCAAAATATTTGTCACTTTATTGTTTTTGTAGTTTTTTATGCTTTCTTGGAATACAACCTTTATGAATTGTGGAAGTACGAAAATCATACCCCAACGGTGTGGTGGTGTACGAAAGGCGTATGTTTGCAAATGCTTTGCGTCCCGGCCTGGTACTTCGAGCATAGAGGCACAGAACGAGGGCCGTCCCCTACTGATAAATCGGCTCATTGCTGTCTGAGTATTTGCGATTAGAAAATGATGATTTACCTACAAATTCTAACAATTGAGACTATATCCCACAACTTTATAGAATGTTTATTTATTGTATGCAACACGAAATCACAGATGTTAGTAAGAAGATGTGAGATGAAAGTATTTTAGGAAGCTGCAAATTGCACTTAACTATGAAGTTTATAAAGTTCCTTCGTTTTGTTAAATAGCTTACTTGTTGTTAAATTACGCATATCATGGCTTTTTTCTGTCTATCATTCGGATTAATTCGAACCAATTAACGTTTAGCTTGTCGGTTAATATTCTACGTAATTAGTTGGTTTTAATTAAGGTGTGCTGCTAACAAAATGTTATTATTTTACGGGTATAGCGGTTACCAGTCTGCTCCACTTCCTCAGGGGTGACAAGCAGTGGGTCAGTTTTCAAAATTTTCCGCACCCGGACCGTTGAGCTTAAATGATTTATAAATGAGATCCCATTATTTGAGAAAATTATCGGGCTAGTTTCCACCATTTTTGAGCCCCAGCCGGGCCCACTTAGATCCCTTCCCCCTCTTTAATTTCGCTCTAATTTGATCTTTTAAGCCACTTTGTTGCTCCTTTGACAGACTAAGATGCTATGATTTGTATGCCACGTGGTACTCTCTAATCCTCTTTATCTACTCTTATATTTCTTTATTTTAACATCTGGAGCTGCTGCAATAACTTTTTAACACTCTTCTTTTGTACTAAGAAACTAGCCGAACCAATATATATATCTAGCAATTAATACAGTATGCCAATCTGTGTAGGACCTAGATGCAGCGCTAGTTTAAGTCTTTTGCAGTCGAGATTCAGAAATGGATTCGTTTATGGATTTATTGACCAAATACTATAAATTTTTTTTTTCAAAATCTATACCCGGAACGACGTGTTTAAGATCTAAAGTGTTATAAATTTTAAAAAGTATTTTTGAAAGCCCGGTCTCCATTTATTATGATCATTCGAAGATAAGGCAAATAGTATTTTTACTCATCTTGGAGTTTTATAATTCATAGCTCTAGATTTCCCGCCATTGCATATCTAATCTAGAGAACGAATGAGAAAGGGTCAACCCCTTTTCACGTTTAAATCTTATATTTTGGGATACGGTAGATTGGCCGATGTGGACCAAGTTTATTCATGAAGTTTGTTCGTAGACTATATTGGCCCCGACCGAGCAGACTATAGTTTATGAACAAACTTCATGGACAAACTTGGTCCACATCGGCTAATCTACCGCATCCCAAAATATAAGATTCAGAAGTGGACTATATTAAGATTGGCGGTGCTAGCACAGACCGGCGCGTTAAACTTCCACCACTGACCTAGAGGGATTCTTCACCACTAGAATGACCAACTCTTACTTTATATTCATCCATTTTCTCCAGTTATCCATTTGACTTTCCATTTTTCTTAAATTTCTCTAATTGCAAGTCTTCTGCCACTTTTCCTCTTTTTGCGTGCATTTAGCGGTCAGTTCGCACTCGTTACAAACATCTGTTGAGCTGTGCGTAAATTGCGTATTGCGTTGGAATTTAATGAATAGTTAGCAGCGAAACTAAATCAAACGGGCAACTGCCGTGTCTGACTAACAAATAAATGAGTCAACTGACATTGAACTCGTGATTCGGTAAAAAGACAGATATGGGTTACTGTAGAAGGAGTGCTAGGACCAAAACATTTAAACTAACCATAATATGACTGTAGTTTGCCTTGATAGTTTATATAGTCTATGCCAAGAGCTAGACTTGCAGCGCAGTATCCTGGAGAGCGGCGGGGTTATATAAATATTAATGAAAAATAGGTGGGAGCCTTTACTCCAAAAGTACCTATATTTTAATCTAACACCGCCTTTCTCCAGAATAGTTAGTTAAAAACCTATCTTTTGCTACAGACTATAGTAAAGTTCACTGTAACTTGAAGTTATAATTCATGTATGTTATCCTTAAAATGTTAGGACGAATACAAAGTATCAATAAGCTCGCTCCACTTGTTTCTTATGCTTAGCAGACTAAAAAGAGGTCAGCACAATCAGCACACATTGCTGTGGCCGACATAGCTTACTCAAATACCACTGGAAACCTTCTTTCTGTCTGATCTGAGGTGGAGAAATGTGTTACAGAATCCTAGTTGTAATCCGGATAATGACTTCTGAACTGTATTGTATTATAAACTAAATGAATAAATAGTAACATATCCAAAAATGCGCTATTTCTTGAAACAGTAACCATAAAGAGATGTAGCATAATATTCAGCGAATAAGCTTCAGTTCTCTACTTTTTACTGCTGCCCGACTCCAGCAATTACTAAATCTCCACCATTTTTGATTCCGTAATCCGGAATTCAAGAAATTTTTTAAATTTCGGGTTTCAGCTATATTTGTGGAGGTTTAGACTACTTATTGAGAAAATAAAGGCCGGGCCCTCCAGTTACTCATAAAGTCGGCCCTTGATATTCCGACCTTTTCATACCTTCCATTCTAATTTCATCTTCTCCACATGACCTCCTTACCCATTTGTTATTTCTAATTTTCCGGCCGTTTTATTACAATTTCTTTTTGTTAGCCGCCAAAACTAATTTACATTTAAACTTTTGTATTTACCATTTAGCACCCTTTACTTTTTTGAGAAAAGAACGAAATTTCGGTTAGAATAGACCAAAAAGCCTACTTTGCCCAAGAGTTGGGCAGCTCAGCCTAAATAAACGCGCTCTAGCTTGAAATTTCAGGTCTTCTTCCAGGTATTTTGGGGACCAAGGTATCCGGGGGACCGAAAAAATGAATTCAAAAAACCTGAAATCAAGGTTACACAGAGTGGGGCTAAAGTTAAACAAGAGTGGCATTGGTGCCTAAGTCGACCCTAAACGCAAAAGCCCGTTTTTACCAAAGTCCGCTTGGGACAGCACGAGCTTGCTTACTGGGCCTGCCGTTACGGAATTAGTATAGTCGGATCTAAAACATTCCATTTATTTTCTAAAGAAAGAATTCTTTTGTATTTCATTCAATGCAGACTTTGACATTTGTCAACTTCCCTTTAAGCATGATTCATCCTTCAAAATTAATAACATTTGGTTTGCATGACGTTTAGCAGCGTCATTCCGGATGAAACGTTTCGTTTATTATTTTGAATCACAATAATATAAGCTGCCACACGCAATGTCATGCATTTTCATTAAAATAATTTAATTCATTTAAAAACAGAATTGTTTTATTAAATCTTGTATTCTACTAGATCTAAAGCTATTTGACAGTGACCTGTTAAGAGAAGATTCGTCAAATTTCATAATTCGAAGGCTCCGGGACGTACACTTAGGTTTCTGGACCTGGCAGTAGGCTAACATGATTATCCGGATAGTAAAATAGAGGCGGATGGCCAGTTCAGAGACTCACCAAGTTGGTGTTCTTACAAAATAAGGCCCCCTCCCCCCCCCGCCTTTTCATCTGTTTAGTTGGGCGTTTGGGCCCGTTTAACGCCAATCCCAAACCGAGCTGTCAAACATCGAGCCGCGCATATGCACAAATTTTGAGCTGGTCTCGTGTTTTCGGGCCCAGCTGCCCAACTTTGCCTCTTGTTGAAAAACTTGCTGTAAAACCTAGAACGGGAGTGCGTTTTTACGTACTTCTTTCAAATGATATTATGGAAAATAGACTTTTAAGACTGTTTATAACACCTTCCGCATAGCATATGGAGCTACCGGTTGCAAAAAACCGGTCTATACTCGATACCGATAACGTTTTCTATGCCGGATGATTAAATTTCTCAATCCTATTAGTATTTATTTTAAATATTCTTCCATATTCCTTGAAGTTCTCGTTATTTCTAACCTATTTTATATTTTTCTTAATCTGATGTAAAATTTGACCTTTTTTGTCAGTCTAAGTACACCTTTTACACTGAAATTACAGTCAATTTTAGGGCAAACCTACAAGCAAGGAGACACGCAGTCGGTCAACCCAAATATGCACTAATTTTTAAACTTTTAAAACTTTTTCGAATATGTTTCCAAGACTGTTTCTTTGATTTCACTTAGTTTGCTTATTCCTTTCAATGAAAATGAGAATGGATAGGGCCCGTACCGACCCGCAAACCCAGCTTCTTGGTCACCTGGAGAATCTTTATATATACTAAAAAAGACCGGGAATATTACCACTAATGGTTCTCAAAACCGGAAATCTTTAACATCTCTTTGATTTATTCTTTGTTTAATCTCGAAATCCGAGTATAGGGTCAATCAGCTTGCTAAATTTTCCAACATTTAAACTAAACTTTTGCTCCCGACCCGTGAAACTCATTTACTTAAAATGGGGCCAGACCCGTCTCCAGTAACTCTGTCAAAAGAGACATCTGCTTTTCTTCCAGAAATGCCTTCATAACCTTCTTTATTAACTCTTTCTATTTGTTCTATAGATAAACATGTTAAATTCTTTGTTAATAACTACAAGGTCATTTATACTGTATTATTCAGACAACCCCTAGTAGTCAAGGTTTATTGAATACTTCAAGTACCTAAAGGAATGTGAGAAATGGTCACCGCTTAAAGGACTATCTTAGTAGTTTATAGGACTGTCTAACACAGTCCTTTAGTAGTTTATATCTATTTAAAAACCAATAAAGACCCGCAGCGAAGAATATTCGAGAAAAAAACAACATTCTAACAACTTCTGCAGCTGCGCTCAACTTTTTAACACCGCAGAAGATCGCGTGGAGCGAAGTGTGGAATTTATTTATAAGGTTGTTCTTAAGACGGAGTTATTCTATATGGAATAACCATTCTTGAGCTACTAGAGTAAACTTTTGATGATTTGATTTTAGTATCTGCACCTAGATTAGACTTTTGCAATTCATCCGGTCTTATTTTTGGACCCATATTCAGGCCCAAACTGGCGAACTTTTGCCCCCACTTTGTAGCATACATGTTTATGGATTTATTCAATTGTTGCTTAGATTTTGCCTGATATTCTTTTTACTGGACTTAACTTTTTAGACGTTATTATATTTGTCCTGTTCAAATCAGCCTGTTTCGCCCAAACTCTCTTTTAAAAAGTATTTTATTTCCTGTATCACTCGTATCACAATCATA
>JAQGAV010002172.1:0-16861 GCA_034691345.1 Phasmarhabditis papillosa
TAAATAATGTCAGCGAGAGAAATAAGCCGAATTAGCAGTGTAAATATGCTTTTGATTGTTTATTGGTCCTCATATTTCTACAGTAACCCAAATCAGGTGCACCACATTTGAATATCTTATAAAATCCTTAATTTTTCTTCAATTTTCAAATTATTTATACATTTGTGAATTACTCTTTGTAAGGAAAAGCTTAAAGAAATTAAAAATGAAACAAACTTTTGGGTGTACCGTGCCTTTAAAGTTCTGCGGTTCCTGTCTGTCTGTATGTAATGTAATAATCGTATTTTGTTTGTTTCTAAACCGATTCGGCTGAATTTAGGCAAATTGGTAGGCACTAAGGCATAAATAGGATATTGAAAGTTTGATACAAAAATAATTATTTTAAGCGGAGTTATGATCATCCGAAATCCAGATATCCCAGCCCAAGCTCTCTTACATCAACAACAATACATGTTAACCTGTTTGACAGGTTAGGGATTCTGAATATCTTTATCTATTCTAAAGTCGGCGGACTAAGCGATTGCAGTTCAGTTAAAGGTCTAAAAAACTCTCTCAGGTACTGCATAACGTAACTTTTTAAATAGAGATGTTAGGACAGCTTCTGTATGAAACTTTGGAAACGGCGACACAGACGCTTTGTGAAATAAATATGATTAGCTTTAGCTACAAAAAATGTGGTAAACGTTAGTCGATTAGGCTTATTGAGTGTACAACAGTTAATGTAAGAATAATAAAAAATATTGTTAGAACGATATATTTCAATACCGGCGACAAAGCAACCGAAGGCTGTAGCAATAGTCAATTTATATAAGTTTTTTAGATCAGATGGTTGGCGGCTAAAACGTCGAAGGCGGCTGGTATTAAGATAATAAGTTGAGATAAACCTTAAAATAAAGCTCTTTACTAAGGTAGACGAATAAACCTAACCTATGAATACTGTTAGTATTCATACTTTCATTGCGATTTTTACTTTTCTCATAAGAATTGAATCGCAAATGCTACTCTACTCTTCTCTGTAGTTTCGCCACAGCGCCCCAGAAACACTTTATTGCTCTATAAATAAAATGATCTACCTCCCACACAACCGAACCCTTAGCATGACGTATATCCGTCTTTTATTTTTAATAAGCAAATTCGTTGATTTTGCTATGAACGAAGCGATATTCGAAACCTACCGGATATAAGCTATAGGGGAGGTCTTGCGAAAAAGGCGGCCACCAATATAAATAAGTACCATAGCATCACACAAGTGGCTCATTATTCAGTCCAGTCCTTTGTTAGGCATGGCTAATCAAGTATCCGTGTACTCTGTTCTACTTCTTCTATTTATATCTACAGGTAGGATAGTTGGTTTTACAAAAGCTTAAAAATACTGAAATGTTGCTATTTGAAGTAGATCGTTGTAAATGTTCCGCCATTGTTAATACTAAATAAGTTTTTTGTCCCGCTACCGGATTCGCGAATGTTTGTGCCACGGGAACAACCCTTCCCTGCAACTAAAATTGGTTCCGAGTGAGCGTACCCTGCGAAACGATAATCACCAATGTTGTCTACTGTTCTCTCTCATGCCGTCAACGTTAGTAAACACGGCTACGGTAAAGGAAAAACAAGGCTTTTGGCACTGAATAACTTGGTCCGTGCATTATTATACTCTAAACATCAGAAATATATTTTAAATTTTAAAATAAACCAGTAAAGGTGAGACTGTGCTCGAAGAATAGATCATGCAGTATAATATAAGTTATCTGTTTTATATCTATAGTCATTTTCAAGAGATAGGTTTCGAGCGCAATATCCCTGGGAGAAGTGGTGTTAAAAATGAATTTACTTATGAATTCCACTGTTCGCCAACCGAGACAGTGAGGTTGAAGGACTGCGCTCTCATTTCCAAATTAAACTTCATTGTTCTCAGGAACGCTGCAACCAAATCATTCGAAAAAACTCCTTTGTATAGATTGAGCTCTGATCTTTTCAATGATATATAAATGAACATGAATTCCTTAATAAAATAATCCAGGAATTGATCCGCAAGATTTCATCAATTGAATTTGCTCTGTCCGGTTGTGTTAGGGCGCGGCGAGCCATATGAAGAAGAGGCTGTCTTCTCTATTACTTGTGGTGCATTGTTATATAAGTAATAGCTTTACTTTCTCTAGATCTTTGACTTATTTATCTAAAAGCTTATAATTTAAAAACATGTTTTTCTACCTGGGGAGGTAGCATTCTATTTCACATTTTATGTGCACAAAAGTGCAACATTTTTGTTTTGAAGAAAATTAGATTAAAAATAAAATTACAAAATGGTGAAAGAAAATAATAATTCGGGTGATCATTCGCAGAATTAAAGTTTAAATTTTAACTCGTACAGTAATTTTCGAAAGTAATGATGGAGTGTAAAGAATTCGAGAGTTCCTTTTTGCAAACACTGTGACCGCTCCTGTGGCCGTAGTATAGAAACGCCCGAACAGTTTCGCATTTGCCCGGGCACATACTTGGGCAGTTAGTAACTATACTATGCAATTTGCTTGCAAGTGGTATCTCTAGAATATCTATCATGTGTGTCCGACAGTGACACTTCATTATTTCCCTCGCCTCTGACCAGTGTTGCCAGACTAGCGTCTCCTTACCTAAATGAGTGACAAATCTCAGGCTAGGCCCGGATTAAAGAGTGCCACGGCTCGCCGCACCCTAATGAACAGGGGCAGAGCTAATTTGTCTCCAAGGAGCATAGTCCTGTATTTGGTTTGGCCGGCTTATCGCATCAGAGCAGTTTGGCAACCCTGGTTCAGACAATAATAATAACTGCTTGAAACGAACACAATATCTTCCCTATATTTATTAATATGTTTATTTATTTTAGTTTCTGTCTCTAGCAGTTCTATTGACAACATAATGTCTTGTATGTTCTGTGAAAGTATAACAGAGGCATTTGACCAAGAACGCAGTCCTGTTGGAGTCATGCATAATATGTTAAAGTAGGTTATAGTAATATAACAACTTATATATTTATAAAGACTTCATAGACTTTAATAAATTATCTTAATACAACCATTACTAGCTGGGAGGTTCTCTATATATCAACAATTTCGAAGTACTAGAATAAAAAAACTAACTTATAGTTTTTATTTCCTTGAAAAAAGAATGATATTATTATGTAACCCACGAATAAACGTCTATGCAAGTTGTGTATTAGAATAAAACATGCATGTTGTTATATTGTAATATATACCGGGTGGTCTATTAGAAAGTAATAATATTAATTACAGACGTTGTAACCGCATGGGTTTGATGGAACCAGTCTGTGAGAACTTCATCTCGACAAATGTAAAAAGAGTATTCTTACTGGCTAAAACAGGAACACCAGCTGAGCAAATCTGCGAGAAGCTGCATCTGTGCGACGACACACGATGATTATTCACATTCTGTCAATTATACAATAAACGAGTACCGTTGAATGTTTTTTTTTAATCTTTAGTTATAGTCAGCGCCAAGAGTAATGATGGAGTGTAAAGGATTCAACGCTCGTCTGAGCCCCTTTTGCAAGCACCGCGCCAGCATCTGGCGGCTACTCTCCAAGTACGCGCGTGCAACTTGCCTGCAAGTGTGGTGTTAAAAATCCAATAAATACGCCAGTGGCACTCCATTATTACTCTCTGCGCTGACTAAATACTTTTTCCGTTGTATCCTAGTTACACTCTTTTTTACTACAGAGGAAATAACTATTGTCTTAGCCCAAAGGAATAATGGAGTGTTACTTGCGTATTTATAAGATTTTTAAACCACGCCCTGTAGGCAAACTGCAAACGCCAAATTCTCAGCACTTCATTATTACTCTGGACTCTGACTATAAGATGCGTATAAAAGAAGTAAATTAACAAATGTTAATAATAAGACTAGTTTAATAGTGAGATCACAGTAATAAAAACAAAAACTATTATAGTTACTCCTTGGGTGTTTTTTCTATTCTTAGGTTTTCATGAATACTACTTTTTGCGTCTTCAAATCTAAATCTAGTAGTAACACGGGAGTCTATAGTCATACCCACAGAAGGCAGACCACTGGTAGGAAGGGGAGGAGCTGTCTGCAATAAACATTACCTTTAATAAAATACTAATTAAAATATATATAAGTAAATATTTAATGAATTTGTTTGTTAAGTAGATTGAGAATATAGTCTGTATCAAGAGCTACAATTCCAGCGCTGTATCATGGAGAGATGCGGTGTTAGAAATAGAAATGAGTGTACTGTTGAAGAAAAGACTGCCAATCAATTGTTTTTCTATTCATTTATATTCAACATCGCTGCTACAGACTACATATTTATAATATAGTCAACAATACCTGTATATCATCTGGCTCTTTTATCTGCGATACCTTGTTTCTTAATTCTGTAGTTTCACTTCTATTGGAGTCTGGGGATCCAGTCAAGTGAATACTGTAAACTATTATTGTAGAATCCTGCTATATAATAAGAAATATAATATTGTCAGACAAAAACTAATATACGTATAGATAAGCTTCAGAAAAACACAATTCAAACAATAGTTATATAAACATCTTTATTTAAGTATATTTTAAATATTATCTTACCTTGAGTCTGTTATATTGTAGTTCTTAATACCATGCTTCCTTGTCTGTTCAGTTAAACTGTAATATCCTTCCAAAGTATATCTAAATATAGTTATGTTCATGATACATTAAGGATCTCTGTAGCCCGCATGCGTGAAAATTCGACTCCAAAGGACGATAAGATATTTTAAATTTGTTCAAAGTACCATAAACCTGCTTAAAGGATCGGTCAAATTTTAGGAAGAGTAAGATAGATTCATAGTTCGGTCCGACTTACCTGTTTGTCTGTTTTACATTAGATTCATCCCAGTTTAGCTCGCGACTCTGCGGATCGGGTGGAGCTATTGAAGGCGAATGGGAACTAAATGATTATATTATTTATACAATAATAATAATCATTATTACCATATTTTATTTATGCCAGATATTTAATCTTAAACCAATAATATTTACAATTGTTGTTCTTAAACGATACTGCTTCCCTTTATAGACCTACCTCGGTGCTATTTCTTCGGCTAATATCCTGTCATAAAGCACTCTACCACTGCCTGTCGCTCCACCATCCCTCTCAATTTCTGACACCGCCGCCGCTATCTTCTCTATTCGATTCTCTATTTCTTCTAGGGTGGTCTCATCAATTACCGTAACTCGGTCGATTGAGTTGGAGCGCAACTTTGGCTGCAAGTAGTATCTTTGGTTCATTTATTGCAGTTATTATTTTGATTAGTGGACTTGCAACTTTTACCTGATATAGTTTAATTTTGCCTCAGAACAAACGATTTTTGGAACCTTAACCAACACCACTCACTGTAGTCTCTTTTGTTATGGACTATATACATATTTTAGAAGTACTTATATGGGCATTTCAGCCAGCCTTATGTAAAGGAGCAGACCCCTTATTTAGACAAGACCTGTTATATTACCTTTATTTGTTGTAGAATGACTGAATTAGAAGGACTAGAGAACTGAATATGTGGTTTAGGAACTCTAATTACAACAATAGATGAATTAGCAGCATAGTCACAAGATTGTAAACAGTCCTAAATAGAGATAACTCTATAATTAATAGGCTTTTAAATTTAAAATAGTTTCTTTTAGAAGTAACTGAAAAACAAAATTGTAATTAACTTTAATTTTCGCAGTATTTTGGGGAGACGTGGCGTTAAATAAAATGAATAGAAAAACGGTGGATTTGAAGCATTTTCCCAACAGTACATTAATTTTAATTCAACCACTTCGCTCAAGAGACTGTTCTGAAAACCTATCATTTTGAATTAACTCTTATATATTAATAACAAAACTATACCACCTATCAAAGAGTTTATAATGCATAATATACGTACCTGTAGTTTTTTTGCAGCCATAAGGGGATTTAGATTGTTAATTAATACTTCGGATATCTGTGAACTTGTTAAGTGATCCCATAGACCATGCGAAGCGAGAATAATGAACTCTATTGACTCTAAAACTTATATAATAGTCAGGTTTATATTAATATAGACTTAATATGTTGATGCAAACAATTATTATATTCTTTTATCTCCATTGTCACTTTTATGTATTCCTACCTAGCGGATATTCTTTGTAGGTGGGCTTCGGAGCTACTGCTGGGTGCAAGTAATAGAGGCCTAGTTGACGAGCTGTTGAGCAAACGCCATTTATAAGATTATTCTTAAAATTAGTATAGGAATATAAATTTAATTGCTATTTTTAAAGGTAGCATTTAATAAAACATGATATAACCTCTAGCAAAACAATATTATTCTTTAACAAAGATATATTTTAATACTTTTTCTAATATTATTCTATAGTTTCATTGTATTTGCCCCCTTTAAGATATTCTTAATTATAACTATCTTTTCGCCAAAGGAGCGCACAAATATGGGCGGAGTCCTGCAATAAGCATGCTCTGCGCGCAGTTTCTAAGGCGTGTCTTTAATTCAAGAAGGCTGCCATATTTTTGTATAATTATCTATACACAATAGCATTCCGCTAATTGATTTGGTAGAGAATGTAATTTATATTTATTAAATACCTCATCGACAGTGTGTCCTGCATTTCTAATACTGCTATACTCACTAGACACTGATTCTTGGTCTGCTGGAATTCGCGCCAACTGAGAACCCGCAATCACGCCAATACCTGAAAGGCGCAAATATAATATCACACAAGATGTTAATACATATATATATATTAACTAGCTAGGACCTACCTACGTTTCCACAAGTGCTCACTTGTAATAGGTTAGAGTGAGCATTCAGACGAACAACACTTGCACCTAAATGTTAATATAATTGCGCTGAAATGCTAAAGACTGCCCCATTATTAGAATATTACGGTATTTGATATTGTAGGCATGCATTATACCGACATATCATTATAAATTAATTATTCTTAAAAAATATGGCACTCTGCCACTAAAGCGGTAGAAGTTTAACCACATATAATTAGATCAAAAACAAAAAGTTTGTTACCAGAACCCGGTCGAACTGGTTTGATTATATTTTATATAAGATAATATTAAGCTACGATATGATTTCTGTTTGGGTGGTCTATAGTGTTGTTTATGGAACTTACATGATCCAATACGCTCTCCGAGTTCCTCTAATTGAAGATGAGCACTCAATAGAATATGATCTAGCTGTTTCTAAAAGAAGCAATTATATATTATCAATATTGTATTATTTTATTCTCTATTTAATTGTCTACCTGATTATCTATTTCCTTTTCAATAATATTCGCTAGTAGTTTAGGCATATCATAGTTACTACCGCCGTCCACCATTGCAAACGTAGAACCATGTTGAACACGACGAATACAAAGCCTAAACAAAAATATAAATATTGTCAGTTTCATCAGTGTTGCTTCTATAGTCAGTTACAAAACCTAGGCTGTATCGCGCCGGCATTACTTGAAGCGCAGTGTTGTAAAAAAATTTCCGTCCAAAATTGAAAATTGGACAATTCAGAACCCTTTGAACACAAAACACCGCGAATCCAATAAGGTTGGCGCAAAGAGGTTTTGAAACATATTATAGTATTTTCATTTTTTAAATTTTACAAGTTAAGCTTAACAGTGTATTAAAAAAAATCGGCAGGCTCCAATTCTTAAAATATACCACCCACCTAGTTTTGCTGCCGGTGGTCTCGGCGAAGCCAACATGAATATCTGTGCAGTTCACACCAACATCCAACACTGCCATTCGTTTTCGTCGGGTGCTAGAAATTAGAATGATTAAATCAAATCAGTATTTTATGTGTTAAAATAAGCTATTGACATACCGCAACGTTCCGGAGTAAACGGCTGGTAACAGTGGGTTGCAGGTAACGTCAATTGACTTTAGCGTCGGACAAATTGAAAACGAAGTATCGAAGTGAGAAATTTGATTGTTAGATAGATCCACTATCTATAATAATAATAATAATAATACTGCTATTTTGAGTTAAGACCACCGTTAAAATATATTGACTAAACTCATAGGCAATATATTTAAATATGGATGTATTATGTTTATTGTACCTGTAGAGTAATTGATTGAGATAGGTCTGGCATGTTTGTTATTTGGTTAGAATGCGCTCTTAAAATAGAGAGAGCTGGTAATAAAAACAGACTAGATGACAGATGACTGAGACAGTTACCACTTAGATTTAATTCTTCTAATTGAATTAGCGAACTCAAAGCACTGAAATTAATAAATTATTTTATATAAATAAAGTCAACTTAAAATAATTGACCATTGATAAAACAGTCTTGTCTTTACTAACCTGTCATCAAAATAGTGTAATCTGTTATAAGAGAGGTCTAATATCTTTAGTCTCTTCATCTGTATCAAATGAGGTAGTGATATCTCGTCCAGTTGGTTGGATGCAGCTCGGAACACCTAAGTAGTTAATTATAAACCGCGAATATAATATATTATAAAGTATAAATATCTTTTGTTTACCTGTATTCTATTAGCATCTAGATTCTTATTTGGAACTGGCAAGCTAGATAAACTGTTCCAGCAGACATTCAAATGACGTAACCTAAAGGTTACGAGTGGTCTATTTTACTTAATTTAGCTTTTAAAGGCTTATTTGCTCTTAATCTACCTGGGTGATCTACACCATAGATCGTGTGGCAACTGAGCAATGTGATTATTCTGCAATAAAAGTGTTTCCACAAAACAGTCTTCATATAAATCCGGTAGTGCGGTGACAATATTGTCATGCAGGCTCAATAGACGAAGAGCAGGCAGCGCAAATAATCTGAATAAGTTATTATTTTTTGTGGGTGTTCTTTTAATTACCTCTGCGGTAGTTTGCATATATTATTATGATTAGCTCTTATAGCTGAAAGACTAGGTAGATCTGATATCCAATCGGGAAGCGCCGAAAAATGATTATGAGATACATCCAGTACTTCTAGTTTCAAAGGAATCGGCATAACAACAATATTATCCAATACTTAATAATACTATTACTTTATTGGGTGGTCTATATCCAATAGTTTGAATGAACTGTGTGATATAAATATGTAACCTACAATTGTGATCTGCAATGATATGTGTAAGATTGCTTCCGTTTAGATGAAGTGCGGTCAATTGAAGTCTAGAACAATTCATTACCTAAAATACTAAACTAGTGTCTAGCTAATAAAGACACAGACCTTTAATCCTGGTACATTAGTTAGATATACAGATTGTAGGCTCTCATTATCCCTTATATCCACATGTGTTAAATGTTCATAACTACCGACAGAGAGTCTAAATGTCGGCCCAAGGCTATTTCTACGGAGATCTATCTGTAAGTAGCACACAATCTAATATTCAGTTTTTATTCATATTCAGTTAAGTTTATATTCATATTCTGCTGGGTTTTATGTTGTAGAAGACTATATATTGGGTAGCACCGCTCGTCGCGCCCTAATGTGGACATAGCAAATTCAACATGCCTTGATGCACTAAACCTGGTTTCATTTAATACCGAATTATAAAATTATAAAAACCAGAGAACTACTGTCCCTTACCTTCTGTATCCTCTCGCATTCAACTTTATCCAAATTCGAAATTTCATTTCCAGCCAATTTCCAGCTACTAATGAGATCCAAACGCGGTAAAACATGGGGAATCTGCAATGAGCGCGACTTATAATATTACCATAGGCATACAAATGCCTGTCTGTCCAGAAAAAGTGACAACCTCACAGGCCAGCCCCCAATCAAAGGGGGCCGAAGGTCGACCTCGAGTCGGGTCTCTGAATTATCTGAACCTGTGTCTGGCCTGTCCTGGGCAAAGTTAAGAAATCTAGTGGCAGGACCAGGCAAGTTTGGCAGTTGTGTACATACAGAATACATATGTTGTAGACATTGTACAACGTTCTTTTACTGGAATTGTATATTTGCTTTTTTACCTGATAAAACCGATTGAAATTGAGATTGATAGATTTCAGTTTTGAGCATTCAATAATCTGAGTTGGTAGATCGGACAGCCAGTTATTAGAGAGATCCAGTTCAATTAAACTAAATTAATTTAATATATTTATTATATATTATAAATACCTCCTCATAAGATTAATAGAATTGGGAATGACTGTAATTCTATTTGAGGACAGATTTAGCTTTCGTAGTTGTGTAATCTGTAGTACAGGTAAAGGGAATGATACCAGTCTATTATATGACAAGTCGAGGTTAACTAATGAATGAAAACGGGATAACTCGTCTAGCCATCCAACAACCTCACAATTAACCTGAAACTAACTTATATAACTTCTTAGTTAATAGATAACATTATATATAGTCTATATAAAGAGCTAGATCCCGCGTAATGTGGAGAGCACCGTGGTTAAGTAAAAATGTAGGGAAATCGAAGAGATCCAACGGTTTTTTACTTATCAAGGCACACCAGTGGCTGTATTCACCAATATTCCCGTCACGGGAACGGGAACCTTCTCGGCAAACGGTATTAATCAACGTTACCGTCCTTTCCCGTGCATTCAAAATTCTCTTCTCGGCAACGATTTTAGTTTCCGTGGGTTAGTAGCGGGAAAGAAAACCGTTCCCGCCGGGAATATGCATTATATTTCCCTTGTGGGAACGTTGGTGAATACGGCCACAGGATACTGCGCGATAGAGCTAGCTAACGTACAGGCTATAAATATAAAGTTATATTATATTATAGAGAATACTATAGTTATCGGTTTGGATATTTCTAATTTATAGTAGTATAAAACACAAATTTGAAACAGAAAAAAATAGTTTAAAAAGGAGTCTTGTTCTGATGTTATATAATTTTGTTCAAAACAGTTTGTATAACTTGCATTGCTTTTACAAGAAAGTGAATTTCTACGTAAATTCAGGGTAACAACGTGTTCTGCTTGAAGAAAGAGGGACTCTGGTAATAAGGTTAAACGACGATCAGATAAATCACAGGATGTCGATTGAAGATTCTAAAATAGTATGAATAAAATAAAACAATATTGACAAATAAATAGTTTCATTTAACCGTTAGCTGTTAGAATTACCTGTTGGCATCTATTAAGCCATAACAACAAAGTTTCTTGATCTTCAAACATAAATAAATGACTATAGCCACTAAATATTATAAATATTATAAAAATAATAAACTAATAAATTACCTCGAGTCAATTATCATTAGTCCACGACCTCTTTTACTATCATGGATGTCTATTCGTACTCTAGCTAGAGGTAGAAGCTCGTCTTCACTCGATTCTGTAAAACTATGTATTTTCTAAATAAATTATAATATTTGTACTCTTATTGTAACAGAATTGCTTTTTATTAACTTTAGACTTAATATAAAACAAAGATAAGTCGAAAAATGAATAACCTTAGCACAAATTCCCCCTAATCAAGGGTTAACTATCTTTATGTTACCTTTCTGTATCCTAATACATCCATTATATAGAATACATTTATTCCTGGTCCATTTATGTACTAGTCTACCACGACGTAAATCACATTCGGCCATCAGAATCTCCGAGCGAATACCACTTCTAGCTTCTAGTTGAGGTCGCCCTGTTAGGAAATTATATTTATTTAATAATCGTATAAAGCCGTAATATCCAAGGAACTTACTTAAAATACGTTAAATAAACTACCTAAAAATAACGCAAAAATGCTTCTCAGCGATGATGTTCTCCCATAAGAAGGTAGATCAAAAGAGTTGTATCCAATTGAAAGAAGTAGATCATTAACTATACGGAGGGGCTGCACTGATGAATCCAACGCCCTGTATCATACAAATACATTTATTGGCTATACTGAAATGTACAAAAAGCATAGTTTTAATAATTTTTCTATTATTTTTATGCTATAATTGGAAGGAGTAACTAACTAGTTCTACAGGCTTTGTGATCAATTAATTAAACTTAATAACTATTAAGTTGTTTATTACATTTTATTAATGCAATAATTTTGTGTTCTAAGTTTCTTAATTCTTTCGTTTCCATTCTTGTTTGCAATTATTTGAATGCGTATCCGGGATGTGCTACTCAGTGCACGGGCTAATTACCGGTCGCATTATAATAGGTGAACAGTCAACCAAACAAGAAAAACTATTATTAGGACAGAAGATATTTATGAGAAATGCAAATTATACCCTTAAACATACTTCTTTTTCTAACTAAAAAAAGATTTTTAAATCTTTCGACCGCACAGAAGCAATCTAAACGACCAACCGTATATGTAGGTTTCCAGTTTGTAGATACAAAGCGTCTACATTATAGTTGTCTGCTATTTCTTTAGCCGTAGTCTCTAGGGTTACTGTAGCTATAGTACTCCGCTGCCCATCGGCCGAGTAGAGACGGATCGTGCCAAAACCATTTGATACAGCCTGCCGTTCTATCGCACTGCTAGTGCTAGCTAGATTCGAGATATCTTCACGGTGGTCCGACATTCAATTAAAGCAAACAACTTAATGAGATTCTAAATGATAATTTATACAAGTGTTCAAGGAAACTTTGAGCAAGTTGTGACTTCTATTTATATGAGTATATTTGATAATGTCATGAAAGATTGTCGAAGAATGGATTCAGCTGATAAAAAAACTTATAATTCGAATTATAGTCTGAAATGAGCTAGCATAACTTTTATTTATAAATAGCCGGTAATAAACAGTAAATCGGATTAAATAGCACGTATTAAAAGAGCTTAATGTATAGTTGCCGATATGGGTGGTCAGGTCTAGTCTGTTGTAGAGGCACGCGACAGTAGACTGCCGGTTATAATTGAGTATAATAACTGGGTGGTAGAGAAGACCACCGGGGGTGAATAGTACGGGTATTAATTTGTATTTTAATACACAGAACAAGTGAATTAGAGGATTAGTTAGTGTGAATGGGTCCTTTGAAGATGAAGAATTTAGAAAGCAGCAAATAATGTTTTATATGTTCTTTTTAGCTAGGTTGTTTCAAACTATACATTTATAAGATAGTTCTAAAATACTAATAAAAATGTAAGATTATATCTTTATTTCATTTATTGTCTATATACAATTGCACTACATTAATTGAGATCGTTTTCAATGATGGTGGCGTCGTTTGCTGTCCGAATCTAAAATGAACATATTAATATAATTGTTATATTAAAGTATAAAAAATATGATTGTATTTAAATATGCGTTTAACTCATTAACAATGTTTTATAATGCTTTAAGAGTTTTATGTTTCTATTCGATCGCCCCTACAGTTAACTGTTTTACCTTTAGCCTTATCTAGTTTCTCTAAATCTTCTAGATCTAAATCGTCTAGGGGGTCCTTTTTGTTCAGTTGAGCCTCTCCAGATCGTCCACCAGAGGTATCCTCATCATCCTCAAATTCTGCAGAGTTTTCTTCAAAGGATTGGTCGCCACAACCTAAACAGCCATCTTCCTAATGGTTCCTAACAAATTGAGGTAATCACTTTATTTATGGGAGATCCGAATTCAATAAAACTTGTATTATGCCTTGCAAATAAGATAGATTTTGCCGCTTTTGGAATGAACTAGAACATAAAATGGCAATATGTTATTCCAATATAAATTACAAACCTTGTCCCCCTCCTCCTGAACATCCTGAACCGCATCCCTGTGACTGACCACATCCAACTGACTGGCCGCATCCGGTTGCTCCATTGGCTCCATAACTTCCACAAGGAGATAGGTTACCGGGGTGATTACGGTAGATTCCGTAGGGGTCTAAACAGAGAATATTAAATATTTATATTATTTAAATGTTTTAGATAATTAGGGGCTTGTTTTACCGGTGTAGGGTAATGGTTGTGTGTATGCATAGACGGCATTATGTTGAGCTGTTGGGTAGGCATATTGATAATAAGGACGGAGGAGATATCTAAATGTATATTTACTATTTATATTAATTATAGTTTTGTTAATTAACTTATATATTTGTAACTTACTGTCTGGGCAGTCTATCCCACGGATAATGCATATAGTAGTAGCCTTTTCTCACAAACTGAAATACAAAACTATATTTTTAGAATAGTTACAGTGGTTTCGCAACCTGAACGACATCGCGCAAATTTTTCAACACTGCGGATCGATTAAGGCTGGTGCAGTCTGAGTTTTGAAACAGACTATAAAGCATCATTTATACCTTTCGTATTCTTAACAAGTAAACAAATAAAAGACTTCATTGTAAGTCCAATCCAGTGAAAAAAGTGAGACAAAATGAGACCACCCTTATGTTAACCATTGCTGCTAACAGTCGCCTGTCTACTTAACATATTCTAAATAACAGACCTGTTGTTGGGGCGCATAGATGGTGGTCTGCTTGGCCAGTCCTTTAGATTGTTGTGCCAAAGGTGACAATGTGGCTACCGTGCCATCTCTTGGCATCACTAAAATCAATACCGGTGAGAAAATAGTAAATAATAATTTAATAGTCTGCTCTTACTTTTTGCGACTCCAGAAGCGGCTTCTTCAGCATCTACAGAAGGTATATCGTATTTAGGAGTAAAAGGCTTAAAGGTAACTGGCCGCAGATCAGCATTATTAGCTGAAATATTGTTATGTTTTCATATTTATTTAATTAGTACCTCTGTTTCTAACGGCCTCGGCATCGAACTCATGGTAGTCATCTACTTCGTCTTGTATAACACCGTGTGCTCGTGCCTAAACAGAATACTTTTACAAAACTAACTAGTTATTCACTCTACTAATAATTGTTAGAAAAACTAGTTTTTAACTTTGTAAAACTATAAGTTCAGTTTTTATCACAACTGACTAGGTGGATGCGGTTATTAAGTTTTTGCGCGCAATTATCGAAACATAGGGCTGTTGCTAATCTGTTCGTATATAAAAGGTAATTTAGGGTATTTAGTTTCAATTTATTCTATTACTACCAACATGCCATTCTGCGTTTAGCAGTCGCTTTCATTTAATCGGCTATCCCTTTCTGGTGATTACGCAATGGGCGATATTATGGTCAAGCAATGAAAGTGCGATACAGGGAAAGGGATGCATCTCAAATAGAAATTGCCATTGTCAATGGCGCATGAATTAGGATTAGGACGTTCTTTTTGGTGGAAGCTTAGAAATTATGCGAACTAATTGAAGAAAAACAAAGTATAATATAATTATGACGATGATATTGTTGTGTTGAATGTATCTCTATTATATTCCTCATATTATATGGATTAAGAGCTACGCTTACAACGTAGTACTCTTCAAGGCAGTGATGTTATATAGAAATGAGTGGATAATAGATGAATTGGGAGCCTTTTCTTCAAAAGTACATTCATTTTAATCTATCACCGCCTCTCCCCTGGATACTGTAAATCCAGTTCTTGACACAGACTATAGTTATTAAAAATAAAATAACCGTTATCTTCTATACTCGCCTTTTTCGGTCGTGCAGTGGTCAGGTCACTAACAACGGCGCCCACCAGAAAGAAAAATAACCAAATATGGTTAGTTTTAAGCATCTGAAAAGGTTATATAGGAAAAATGAATTGATAAAGATAAGAAGGCAGAAAGAGGTATTGCTTATATTCTTTAATAGCAGATTAAACAAATGTCCCACACTTTGCTCACACAGGGAAATATCCGAAGAAACAAAATTTTCTATTTCAAAGAAAATTCCAAGAGATAATGTTGGGTCACAGATTGCAAGCACTAGTCCAAAAGGACCGTAGCGTTAAACAAAAGCAGAACATATAGATTTAAAGGGGTTTAGTCTCAATTTCAATGAGATAGCGTTTATTGGACTCAAAATTAATTAGTTGAAGAAAAACTTGTATAGGTGGATATCGGAAAGGTACGGAGGGACTATCAAGAATTGGTAACAGATCCAGCTACATTGATGAAACAATTGCTTACTGGAATAAGGAAGACAACTTAATATCAGTCAGCAGTGGACTGAATGCATAAAAAGAGGGCTGATTATTGGGTTTTATTGGATGCTAAGTGTGATTGTTGTATGGGCGGAGCAAGGACCAGTCTAAGTTGGCAACTGTAGCAAGACAATGGCATTAGAGGAGTATGCTGTCTTGGAAGACAGAAGAAGGTGAACTCGATTCAATTAGACATATCTATCGCCAGTGATTTCATCATGCAATCCCGTTCCAATCACAACCAGAAGTAGCCGTTTGCCGGCGGACAACGTCGTTTCACAAAGCGCAAGTGCTTGATTAATTGCTACAGGCGATATAGTGAAACCACTGAGTTACGCAATATCTCTCTCTCCTCAAAACAGGATATTCACCTGCAAATAAAGTCTCATATTTTCGATCTCAGTTAATGAAAAACAAAACATGTAATGTTGAAACTATAATAAGGCACTCTATTTATGCCATAATCGAAACAACTTTGACATTAGAAAATCTGTTTGCTTCAATTTTCTGTAGTGTTACAATGCATAATAGAGAACATGTTCCCAAGAGGAATTAGTGCTGAAAATTATTTTTACGGCGGCGGCGCGGTATGAAACAGTTAGAGCTGAAGATTCTAAGTATCTAATAACCAGGGTGGCGGATGGCCGGAATCGAGCCAAAATAAAGCAGTATATCAAAGCTGGCCTTTGCTGGCCTGGCCTGAGGGATTTTGGTCAGGCCAGGCCAGCTTAACAGCTCTGGCCCTGGCCATGACCAGCCATTGAAATCCGCCACCCTGCTCTATATATTAAAGGCACGGTCTACTCAAAAATTGTATTTGATTTTCATTGCTTTATTCGATAGATTTAGTCAAACTGAATTGAAATATGAAATTCGAATTTCAATACCACAGCGAGTCGAATTCATCAATTAGGCACAGTGCCAAAATCTGCGAGTGTGCTTTTTGTTTCAAAAAATACAGTAT
>JAQGAV010002173.1:0-16857 GCA_034691345.1 Phasmarhabditis papillosa
GAGCTTATTCACTTGTACTATAGAGTTTGCCCTTGTATATTCATATTACCGTTACCACTTTGTGGTGGCAGGGAGTGATAGAAACGCCAACAATATCAGGTTCAAATACTAAAGCTATTGTAAAGCAACTCGTTAGTTGTAGAGCTTATTCACTTGTACTATAGAGTTTGCCCTTTATATTCATATTACCGTTACCACTTTGTGGTGGCAGGGAGTGATAGAAACGCCAATAATATCAGGTTCAAATACTAAAGCTATTGTAAAGCAACTCGTTAGATGTAGAGCTTATTCACTTGTACTATAGAGTTTGCCCTTGTATATTCATATTACCGTTACCACTTTGTGGTGGCAGGGAGTGTTAGAGATACTAGGAGGCACCTCCGGCACATTTTTGACCTTTAAGCGATGAATCATCATCGAGCGAGCCAGCGAGACGACCAGGTCATAGACCTGTGAATAGCGCACGAAGGAGGAGGGTGCAGACAATGGTCGTCCGAGCAAGCCATCGAGACGACCAGGTCATAGACCTGTGAATAGCGCACGAACGAGGAGGGTGCAGACAATGGTCGACCGAGCAAGCCATCGAGACGACCAGGTCATAGAAAAACGAATAGTTCACGAAGGATGAGGGTGCAGACAGATAGTCATCCCCCCACTAACCCTTTTAGGGCAGCCGCCCAATTTGTACCGTACTACTTTTATTTTATTTATTATTTTGTTTACTTGTTATTACTCTTGTTAGAGTTACTTTGTTATTTTAGAATTCTCTCATCTGAATCTGAAACCCTCAGGCCCCAGTACATCCCCAGGCCTGTTTGCGAACCACCAGATGTCTCATCGGTGAATGCGCAGTGAGAGGCAACCAACAATTGGAACAAATGGTTCAAAAAATGCAGAAAAGCGAGGGACTGAAACTTTAAACCTTTTTCAAAAATGTTTTTGGATCTTCAGCCGGCTATTTCTCGACAAAAATGAAATAAAAGAATTCTACAAGTTATTATATTTTATTTAAATTTCCCAAAATTGAGCCAGTAAAGATAATTTAAGTGACGCCCAAATCGGTCATACCGTCGTCGATAAACGCTACGGATCGGCATGATAGGCATCTTCTTCTTCTTCACTCCACGGTGTGCCTCCATTCAGCCGAGTTATGTTGTTAGATCTGACTCATAGATAATGCATTTCAAAAGAGCAAATTCAAAGCTAAATGAACATATTTTTGAAATATTGAATAAAAGAGGGAATTATCATCATTCATACTTGAACCGTCGCTATAAAAGAAAGCTCTCGAAGCCCGATTCTCATAACAGTTTTATCATACGCTTCTTCATCGTGTTCAATCGTTGCTCCACAGCCCCAATCACAACTAACTAATGTCTGGTAAGTATATTTATTGGGGAATATTGTTGTAAACATAAATAGTAGGCTTAGAATCTTTCGAGAAATTAAACACAAAACCAGTGCCGACTTCGCGAGCTGGTAAATTCTTCGTTTTTCTAACTAGTTCGGGTGGAGTTGTCGGGGCATTACCGTAGTACCCAGAGCTCGAGACAGGCTGTTGCTAAAAGAAAAACAAAATAGTAATAAATTAAATAACTTTAATTCGAAATACCTGTTCACTGTAAATATAATCCGTGGCAGTATTGTTTACAAACTTCTGACCGACAAATGGGTTTGGAGCAGCCATCGCTTAGCAGTGCTTATAGCTATAATGAATTCTTTTTAGCCCCTCACGCTTCGTTCTCAAAGGCCGGTGTTGTATTCGAAGATGACTATCAGCCAAACTTCATGGAAATAGGAGCTGAACTACCGGTAAGTAACATATTGATTTTCTTTTACTTGCTAACTCTAATATTGCAAAACTAATGCATTCAAAAAGTATCGAACTTTCATTGATTTAACTCACCGTGTTTAATAACTTGTAATCTAACCAGCTGCGCTATCTTGCCACACATCTAACTTCTCTAACTTCTAAATTACTTTTATACATTTTAATTTTATAACATATTATAACGAGAGCTTTTTCAAAGGTCGCGCGGAAGCCTATGCCCAAATTTTCATTTTCATTTTATAACTTATTATCACGAGAGCTTTTTGAAAGGTCGCGCGGAAGCCTATGCCCAAATTTTCATTTGCTCTACGGGGCAAACGCTTTCATATAGCTAATAGGTTGCAAAATTTATATCAAAATGTTGATTATAGGATGATGAATTATGCGCATCTCATCTCATGGATTGGGCTCCAAATTGGGATAATGTCAGCGCTGCTTCGTATCAGGTAAATAAATAACACTTGTGTCTAAATTACTGGAAATTAATTAAGAACCCCTTCCGCCCCTACTGCTCTCAAGAACCCAGCACTTCAATGACACCCCTGCTGACTAGACAAGAAGGATCGAAGGTTAGAATGCTTAGTAACGTCGTGGAACCGCCGAGAATAATTTCAGAAACCTCAGGACACTTCCAGACTCTACAGGGCAAAGTTGATAAGTGAGGAAAAAGCTATGAAGAACCGGTTAAGAACCCATACTTATGAAGTAGAGTTAAACCCAGGTGATCGAGTAATTTATAAAGTAACAATCATTTGTTCTTTTGTTTAGAAGTAGCTGAGACAGCCCAATCGTCGAAGAGATGTTTGGATTCGTTTTAGAAGATCTGCTTTCAAAGCATTGTGAACGCAGAGGGGGTAAAGAAGGCTTTTACGCTGGGCTTTCAGTCACCTATGCCCCTGAACATCTCAAGGCTAACCCTGACTTAGCCGATCCGGACTTTCATATAGCATTTAAGCCGGTGCATGCTTTGAAGCCGTTTGTCATATCTCGGCAAATAGCCGACGGTTGTCAGTCAGGAAACACAGCCCAGCTGTTCAATTTAAACTCAAAGGTTTGTCATGTGTTTTTGTTCTGCATTTTATTTAAACTTATTTAAGCTACACGTCAGGATTAGTAGTTTATCCTACCAGCAAGGATCAGGTCGTGTGAGACCTACAATATCGGATATTCTCAATAAACAGAGAATAGATCCGGTAATCAAAAAACAATGGGGCCGTCCAGTTGAAGATTCTTCAACTTCTACAAAAAACATCACACGGAACAATGGTATTTTTTCCGAATTTACGAACCTACAAGTTACATTTTCAGCTGTGTCGTTCTGCCTGGGTGTTGCCGTGTTGCAAGGCGTTGCCTACAACAAATACAAGGCATGTCCGGTCGATTCCTCTCAATATATGGAATTGAAGAAACACTTCCACAAATTGGCAAAATCAACTCCGACCCGGAAAACGTTGCGTGAGGCTCGACGTCTGTTGCGGGCCGCTGGAATAAAGAAAGCACAAGGCTTTAATATACATGAGGATGTGGAAGCCCTCCAGAAGAGCATGCCTAACACTACAATTGTAGTTATGGGTGACGACGGTCACGACGCTCCTCTCTACAGAGGTCCGCAGAAGCCTCATAATGATGTTCTAGCTTTAATGCTCAAATCTGATCATTATGAAGTAAGTTTTACAAAATAATTCTCTATTATATGGTGTTGTTTTTAGCACATCAAGATTCTACATGCATACATGCATGCTCGTTTTTACTGTGTTTACTGTAATGTCAGGGGCAAAACCATTTTGACCCATTACAAGTAAGTGGTTTCATTAAATTATAAACTGACCTTCTTTTTAAAGGTGTCCTATGCTGTGTAGAAGATGTCTTACGGCTGACTGTCCGTCAAAGAGTCGCGAATCCTCAGATGAGTGCTGCAATGAGTCGTGCGAAGACTGTGGTGTTTTCTTTAAAAACAGCGAGTGTATGAGACGTCACAAGCTGCCGGCCGGTAATCCGATAGACTAAACTCGTACTAAAAGTTGTTTTCAGGTCCAGAGGGTGGGAAATCTATATGTCAATACACCAAGGTCTGTGCAGACTGTCAGTCTTATTACTATGTGATTCATGGTAACCATCACGTAAGCTTAATGTTCGATACCTTTATTCAGTCACTGTTTTAGAAATGTGGTCAGGAATACTGCAACCGGTGTAAAGATCAGAAAGATGCAGAACACGTTTGTTATATGCAAGAGAAAGAGCTCCCGAAGAAACAAAACTGGTGCCGTATATTCTTTGACTTGGAGGTAAGTAATAAAAGGGGAATAGTTAAAAAAGAAAAGGAAATGGGAAGCAGCAAACCAATGGTAAAGTCCAGCGAGTGAGTGGTCTGCAATAAGCAGGCCCGAATAAAAGCTGAAACCAGAAAAGCCAAGTGGGAGAAACACCTTAATTACCGAATTTCAGACAGCGTTGGTTAAAAATCCTGAAGACGGTCAGGATTACCACGATGTAATCTCTGCTGTGGCCCTTAAAACCTGCGAGGCATGTTTTGAGAATGTGCCAAACAGCAGGGAATCTGCAGAGGCTGCAACATGCGCCGAATGTTGCAAAGGCGGCAAACGCCTAGTCATCTTTGAGAAGGTGACTCCTGCAAACCGCGGAATGGATGTAATGAAGAGCTTCTGTCGATGGTTATTCCAGAAGGCTAACAAAAATGCAGCAGTGCTGGCGCACAACTTCAAATCCTTCGATGGAGTAAGTTTTTTCTATTTGTATTTATATCACTCAACAATTGAAGCAATTCCTGCTGAGAGCTATGCTATTGGATCCTGAAATAGCTCAGCCAACCAAGATTTTGACCACTGGGGCCAAAATTCTTGGAATAACAATGAAGAACGGTATGAGGCTGCTAGATTCGTTCTCGTAAGTTGTAAACTCATCAAAAAACAAGCAATTCTACTTTTAAGATATGTTCCGTTTGGTTTGGCCAAATTTCCAGATGCCTTTGGAGTACAAGATTCGGAAATCGCAAAAGGGTAAGAAATCTTTACAGAGCGTGTAAGTATTAATATTTGCAGATTCTTCCCATATGGGATGCTCCGTGAAGAGTATTTTGACTATGATGGCCCATATCCTGCTCTGGAATTTTTTGGCGTTGAGTCAATGGCCCGCGCAAGGGGTGCAAAAGTCTTCCAGCACCACGCCGCTCAAGTTGCGGCAGATGCCCGATTTAATTTCTCGGAGGAACTCATCAGGTAATAGACAAAGAATTGTAAATAAAATATATATGAGTGTTTAGGTATAATATATCTGATGTACTAGTCATGAATGCTGCACTGACAGTCTTTGAAAGGAAGTTCTTCCAGATGACTTCGGTTATACTCTTTTCTGAAACCTTCACCAGTGCTGGAGCAGCTATTACCGCATTTCGGCGGAACTTTCTGGAGCCGGAGAGTGTGGAGCTGGATAGCCACGCGCCTGGGGAGGGTATAAATCAAAGTGTCGAAGCTAGTCGGTACTTTAACTATCGCATGGAAAGGGACAACGTGGCTATCAGGACCCGCTGGAATGGAGGGGAGCATCGTGTACCTTCCGAACGGAAAGTCATCTTTGTAGATGGCTATATAGCGCCATGCGCTCTTCACCCCCGTGGATTAGTAATTGACTACAGAGGCAGTTTTTGGCATGCCGACCCCTGTACATATTCGGCTTTGGATGTAATGATTGGAGAAGAAACAGCAGCTGACATCTGGGAACGCGACGCCGACAGAATCGCTGAGATTGAAAAGTACCACGATGTGGAAATCGTATGGTCACGGGAAGTGGAAGAGCTGAAGAAGTCAGATCCCCTATTGGCAAAGCACCTTTTGAATAACCACAACTATGTAAGTATTAGTATAACGTTGAGTGCAAATCTATTTTATCAAAAATCATTTCTAACATTATTTCAGGGGGAAGTCTCCTTGACAGAGGCCCTCAGAGGCGGTCGTACCGAGCCATTTGGACTACTCTATGAATGTTCCCCAGACGGAATTATTTATTATCTGGACTTTGTATCGTGAGTTTCATATTTAGTCAGTTTAAATATATTTAACCTTAGGTTATATCCCACGGTTCAAAAGCAGTCAAAGTACCCATGGGGTCCCCACACTCGGATTTCTGGTCGTGATATCCCACCACCCATCACCGAACCCGAGCAACTATCACAATATTATTGTTTTGCCAGCGTGGCTATTTTAGCCCCACAGAACCTCGAAATACCGGTGTTGCCGGTCATGTCCGTTGACAACAAGTTGACGTTTTCGCTTTGTGCAAGTAGGTTTTTCGTATAAGATTTAGACGTAGCCGTTAATATTCTAGAGTGCACCCCGCTTGATGAGAGCTGTGCGCACACTGATGAAGAGCGGACAATTTATGGAACATTTTCAACACCAGAGTTAGAACTGGCGTTACGTAAATCTTACGTAATCAAAAAAGTCTTTGGGGTAAGTTCATATTCAAATATGCAGACGAATACTAGTATTTTAGTTGGTGCATTATACCCAACACAGTGAGTACAGTCGAGGCCCTGAAGGAACTCGTCATAATATTTTCTCCAAATATGTGGATAGGTTTATAAAGAAGAAAATGGTAAAGTTATCTTGGCAGTAGCCGCCTAATCATTCTGTCTTAGCAAAATTCGGGCTGGCCTTCTCATTGTATCGATGACGAAAACAAAGCTGCTTATATCTTTGCCGTTAAAGAAGATGAAGGTGTCGTTCTCGAACCTCCATTGATCAAGAAGTGCAATGTATCCCGCCAAGTGAGCAATCTATTGCTCAATAGTTTATGTAAGTATACCGTTTTGCCTATTATCAAACTAGATTGGTTATATCCAAACGCACCTGACATGCTATCAATTACAGGGGGGAAAACGGCCGAGGCAGTCGGCAAGAAAGAAGTTCGGCTTCTCAGTGATGTAAATGAGCTATATCGTCTGATTCAAAACAGGCATTACGAGGTGACCCCCTCAATGATTTTGACAGAGAGCAAAGTGTTGGTCACGGTAAAACCACTTAAAGAAACGGTATTGGAAGGAGAAAACAACGCCATGCAGTTGGGTGCCTTAACCACCAGTCTTGCCAGGCAAGTTCCATCAGATCATTCAGAAATGATCGCTTTTAATTATAGAATACGTTTATATGAAGCCATGGACATTATTGCAAATTCCGAGGCTAAACTCCTATATGCTGGTACGTCCAATAATAATAACGATAACAAATTAGTCTACTACTTAAAGATACGGATTCCGTGCACTATGTTGTCCGTCGAGATGCTCCGAACCCTCTGGAAAAGTATTTGGGGTCAAAATTAGGAGATATGACCAACGAGGTACAAAAATCAATATTTCTAACCGTTTGCATTTTTATTTTTAGATTGAACCTGGCTTTTACATCTCCAAATTCTGCACAGTCGCCCCCAAGTCGTACAGTTATGAAGTCCGCTCCGATACGGACCCTGCATATGTCAAGGTAATAAACTTGAAATTAATAAAACTATATTGCTCTTTTTAGTATGTTGTCAAAAACAAGGGATTTTCCGTGAATTCCTGTGCCGAAGATAGCATCACTTATGATGCTATGAAAAGAATGGTTCTGGCGGTTATCGACGGTCGCGTGCCTGAGAGCATAGATGTAAGCTATACCAACATCGTTAGAGATTCGTATCATAGAATTCTCACAAAGACTCAGAATAAAAAGTTTAGTTACACGTTTAACAAACGTAGATTGGTTAAAGGATCTCCGTTCACTGTGCCTTTCGGTTATAAAATTTAAGTATCTTAGTCGCTATGTTTATTATTATTATTATGTTGTTGTTGTTGTGTTTACTGTATTCAATTTATTTCATGTTTTCATTTTATTTTGTACCCTGTATTCATTGTGTTTATAATTAAATAAATATTGATTGTTGAATGTTTAATAAAGGAAAGTAGTAGCCAATATCTAAGAATGCGGCTAAGAAGCTGCAATAAGCAGTTTCGTGACAAAGCTAAAAGAAAACAGCTCGAAAACAAAGGACTTATACTCTCTTAACTTTGTCTCACTGCGGGGTCCTCAACGGAACCCTTGCTCCCCATCTCTGGCCGATGTTTATTCCACTATAACTTTCTATCACTTTTTTCCGACAGAATTCTTTTTATTATTTTTTCTTTTCTATACTTTCTATACTTTATATCACTTTAGAATTCTTCTTATATATTTCTTAATTCACCAGGATGTGTACATGAAAAGTTCACCAGGACATGTACTTGAAAAAACATTCACCAGGCTTAGAAAACTTGAAATTTCGTCACAAAAAAAACGTTTAAAAACGAAGAAATAACTGTGAAATAATAATATATATATATAAAAAAACTTAATAAAAAACGAAGAAATAAATAAATAACTTGATATAATAATAAAATAAAAAACGAAGAAATAACTTAATAAAATATATAAATAAACTAATAAAAGAAAAGCCAGAAGGCTATAAAATAAGGGAAACCCAGAAGGTTATAAAATAAGGGAAACCCAGAAGGTTATAAAATAGGGGAAACCCAGAAGGTTATAAGTCAGTGTCAAAGCCCAGCGATTGAGTGGCCTGCAATAAGCAGGTTCGAATAAAAGCTGAAACAGGAAAGCCAACTAGCTACTATACTCTCTTAACTTTGTCTCACAGCGGGGTCCTCAACGGAACCCTTGCTCCCCATACCTGACATGTTTGTGTTTACCATTATTCTTTCTTATATTTTCTCAAAACTCTTAAATTAATATTTATTTACAAATAGACAAGATTTCAAACTGCTTAGACATAATATCATCAACAACAATCTTTTCTTCTTCTTGAGCCAGAATCTTTCTGGCCACGACGACCTGTTCCGGTCTGTCAAACACACGGGAAATTTCAATTTCCCTGTTAATTACTGATTTTCGGGGTATTGTATAGGGATATGATCCCTGAACTTCCATAACTATCTGTACAGCCTCGAGCGGAAGATGAGTGCCGCAGGCATCACGCACAATAAAGGCTTTGGGATATTGTAGCGTAACTCCATATCTAAGTAAACTTGATTATTTTATTTTTTGGCGGTATCTAACCTTGTTTTAATATATTCTGAAAGCGTGACGTGATTCTGTTTCCCGGTCCTTCTAAGGACTCTACAAGGGAATCTGTAAGAATCCGCAGAGTGGGTAGTGAGTTGAAGGGGTAGTCTTAGACTTTGACCGCAGAAACCATTCCATGCCTGACGTATTTTCGGTTTTAACATGACCAAGTAGCTAAAATGTTTTAAGTTTATATTATAGACTCTGATATTACTTACTTGCTAAGCTGTGAATATAGATTGTCACCAAATAGGCCTCTAAGTTTTATGAGGTTTAGCAGTGATGTTTCGACAGCAGAATCTGTAGATTCATACCCAGAGTCCCTGCAAGGGACAATAGCATTGCTCACCAGGTATTTATCAATACACTTGGAGGTCATCTAAATTTATTTAAACATTGGTTTCATGTAAGACATTACGGAAAGAATCACACAAATATTGCTGATCATAAAATGAGAATACTAGCATATTAACACCACCGGCAGGAACCTTCTTGCCGAATTTGACGCTGATTGCGGTTGTTCCAGACTTTACAAGATCCCATGTGCCATCTAACATTGGGGTAATATTGATACAAAAGATTGTTGAACCGTTTTTGAATTGCTTAAAGGAAAGATTAGGACATTTTCCATCATTAATAACACCGAGCTCGTCAAATAGCGACATATAAGCCTGTGCATAATTGTTATCAGTAAAATTACAGTTTAGGCCTTGAGGCGGTACTATTGTACCGCCAGCGTCCACAGAGATAGAAGTAACGTCGAAATGTTGAAAGTTAAACGGATCAAGGTTATATGCACCCTCAAAGGCCAGCGGGTCCACAAAGGCCACCAGAAGTCTTCTTGGGATCAAGTCATGAAATAATGCCTGAAACGGCATGTCGAGCCGACCCTCCGGAACATTGATTACTTTCAAACGAACATCTGTATAAGGATAGCGAGCAGGAATTGAGCGGAGTTTTTGTTCAAGGCTCAGAGCAGCAGAACGCGTCACCTCTATGGCTCTCATATGTAATTTCATATCATGTATATCGATAGAATATGACTGATTAACCACTTTGGATTCAAGCAAAAATGCATCTGGATTTCTATAAAAAATCAACTGCATGCTAGTAGAGGGTACCAACAGACGATCCGTGTTGAACGGCTCTAAGAATAACGGGGCCATACAATGAATTGTCCCGTCTTTCATAACTTTAGTACGTAGCTTAAACCCCGCATTTGTATCGGTGTCAAGAGGAGTGTCGTCATTTTGAAACCAACCAGCTCCCGACAAATAACCATTCATGCCATCACGGCTTGCGGATAAAAGCGTAGAAACGTATGCTTTGTAGGCATAATTAGTGCAGTCATAGAGCTGTTGATTATTAAAAAACAGTTTGACTTGGGAAAAGAGTGTAGCTCCAATAAAATTAACAATAGCAGGCATAACAGCTTGCACTTTCGTGTCATCATTTAGAGCGCGGCATTTGAACGTGAAGGATATGAAGGAACGATTTAAAAGGAAGTAGTGCGTAGAATTTGATACGTTGTATTGCCACGGGCCCCGAGAATCGGCGCTAAATACGGGAACATATGTCACCTGATGACTTTTGAGAAAAGCCACTTGGGAGGGTGGTGTTTGAAATACACCCGAGGAAGACGGGACGACTAACGGTGATGTTGAGCTAACTAGCTTGGCCATCCAGCAAACAGGTCCTTTTTGAGTGACTGATTTCTCCTGCGGGTGGCTTTTCTTTTAATGGTTTTTTTAGCTCCGCCCCTTTTTACGGGACTCTTCTTGAGCCCCTTTTTCCTTCTTTTTACAGGTTTTGCTGGTTTTCTTGACTTTCTACGTTTTCGGACCCCCGTTTGAGGAGTTAGTTTTGCGACGGCAGTGTCCATCATGTTATTATATGCCTGCGCAGCATGCATTTTAGAAGATTCCTTGAATGGGCGACCAGCAATTAGATCTTGAGCAATATTTGACCCTGCACCTAGCACTTCTGTCCCGACTGCAGAACCGACACTTCTGAGAAGCGGTATTGCGGCGTACAGTAATTTTCCTAGAAGTTGGGAAATGCGGCCGTTTCCCCTTTGATAGAATTGTTGAGCTTTATAGCCAGATCCTGATTGTTGATTAAAGAAGTCGTCGTAAGAGACCGAATTAGGATCAAAAGGAAAATGCATAAGACCCCCGTAACACTGATAAATAATTTATTAGTTAGAATGAAGCAATACAACCGAAAGCTACTAAGCATAATAATGAAATGACTTGCTTTTTCGGATATGCAATAACATAAATATCTTACCAGATGTAAAATTTATAATCTGGTCGTTATCATAACGAATGCTTACATGTATGTTTTCAAGCGAACTAGTACGAATTGGGACATAATTAGGATTGGGAAAGGAGATTTCAATATTTTCACGATTTAAGGCAGAAAGTGAAAGAACCTTAAGAAGAGGGGTAAATGTTCCACAAACGATTTGGGGTTCGAGTAGATTATCCAGATAAATATACATTAAGTCAATTGCCTTAGAAATTGGGAAAGAACCTGTAACGGGGAAAGATTCTAAAGATTTGTTAATACCTAACAAATAGCTCAATTTATCACTAAAACCAAGTAAATGCAGGTTTTCAATATTTCTAATAAATATATAGTTGCCGGGGGCCAAAGAGAATATAGGTGACTGTTTTGTCGGATTTGAGCCATAACCTGTTGATTGTTTCACAGCATAATTTAACATTTCGATTAGTTCATACGGTGATGAGAAGTTTCCGGGAATAAGCAATACCCTGTGTAGATTCTTATTGTACCCAAGCAAGATTTCGTTCTCCTTCTGACCATCAGCTTCGGTTTTTTTGATATGAATTCAAAAGTTGTTGGGTAAATAATAGTGTGAAGCGCACATTCGTAATTTCCATCAGAAAGATCAACCGCTGTAGGTAGTTTTATTTTAAATTCACCAATTTTGCCGTCAGAGCTACCGTTTGATATTAGAGTCACATAGAAATCTTTCATTTCCTTCAACTAGGAGTGATTTAACTTTGGGGCGGGAAGTAGATATCCGATACCAGTTGACAGAAACGATATCCACAATTTATCCTGTTCCTGTGATTGAGCTGTTGCCAGTTGATATATAGAAGAGAGCACTATAATATAAATAAGTATAACCTGAATGATATATACTACAAAAGACTTGGAGATACGGGTGTCTGCAACGTTCCACTGTTGAGATTTAACAGAATCCGTGTTGACTTCCTCCATTAACTGAGATTATAAACGTGTGATTGTGGGAGCCACTGATTGAATGAGTCATTATATCCTCTAAATTTCACGAAATATTCTGTCTTTCCTCTCTTTTTCCGGGTTTTAACTATTTTCTCAACAATATATGTTGAATCAGCATTTTCATAAGTTTTTTGCAGTTCTTGCCAGTAATAAAAACCGTCAATCTCCTCTTTAGAATAGTCTTCTAAAATGTAAACGGGAATATATTCTTCGAATATTACTTTTTTCACAGTAAATATCTCCTCGGTGAATCGGGCAGTGCTCCCCTTGCTGAAAATATTCTTGTACTGAGCAATTCGAACTTTGTCACCAATTGCAAATCTAATGCGGTCTTTGGGCATATCGCTATAGAGCCGTGTCCGAACGGCCTCGGCGTTGTCATGGGTCACCTCTGCAGGGGTGCAACCAATTGTTTTCATAAAAGTATTGTTGAGGGTTTTCACAATACCAGGCAGAGCATCGATCCAGTTGAGTGTGTTATAAGCCGTGAAATGTTTCAGTAACATATTCCTAATTCTCGCCACGCCACATTCAGCGAAGTTAGCCTTAGTAACCACGTCCTTGGGAATCCGTTGGTTGATTAGATACTTGGCCAGTACTTGTTTAAAAGAAAAACACAGAAACTCACGACCCCGGTCGTGGACTACTGTCGAGGGGAACCTTCCTGTATCCAGTAACAATTGCTCATAAACACGTGCGGTTTCAGGGCCTGTTTTCGATTTCATACCGACGGCCCATAAATGTCTAGACAAGACATCCACAGAAACCAAGATTACCGAAAAATTACGGTTGTGCTGTTTAATATTTTCCATAAAAGCTAGATCAATATTATGTATAGCATCTAAGCCGGCGGCAATCCATTTATTACGTGGGAATTTTTTAACTCAGCGGGCATGGCGTGTATATGAAACTTGTTTCTCAAGGAATTCTTTAACATGTGACAGTTTCACTTTCGCATCTTTCTTCTTGGCTGCCCGGTATAGCTTTTCAACACTGCCTAGGCTGTGCGAGTAACCTGAAGAATAATATAATTCACTAAGCACTTTATTAAAATCAGACATTATTAATAATACAAATACAGAGTTGGGATTTACACAATTATGCTGACCAGTCGGTCACCGAAAATAACACATTATCTTTTCTTTTACGAATAGGGCGGTCTTTATATCGATACAAAGGATTTGTTATGATTCCGCCATTATAAGCAGTTTCCACTAGAAATCGGGCGACAGCTTCGCGCCCAACGGTTTTTACACCTCCCTTAGGAGTTATTGCTTGTTGTAAGTTAGACCTTAATTGTTCAGGAGATAGAATACAATCATAAATAGAGTAATTACCATCTGCGTTTAGACTGACAATATCGGGGCGTTCAATAAGTGAGATATCAAAGTGTTCTTTTATTTTTTTCGCCTCCTGTCGAGGGGTTAAGGTTCTGCTGTTCCAGGAAGGCCCAGCACTATGAGCAGATATTGCGGATATCGGAGTTTTAACGGATTCGCGGCTGCCATTGAGGTCTGGTTGTTGCGAATTGGGTGACATTGAAAACATTGACTGACGAACCGGTGTAGTATTTAGAACATTCGATATATCCATATCCACGTTAACTGGCGGCGTGTTATTGTGAACATCCATGTCATCAGTGACTATTTCCGTTTTAACAGACACTTTGTCCTGTTTCGGTTCATGAGGGCTGACAGATGGATGGTCGGTTGACTTTAAGTGGGACAGCATCTTTGTAAGCTTGTCACGATAGAGAGCAATTCTTGTGTCATCGGATAATGATTTATCATTTATAATCTGTAAAAGTTCTTGTTCTAAGGGCTGAAGCATGTTTGTCGAAAGGGCTTGCGCGGGTTCACTAGGGACCTCGGTCTTTGATTTGAGTTCTTGGAATTCTTCAGGACTGAGAACCACCATTTTTGTAAAGCTCATTTTCAAAGATTCGATATTAGAGTTGAGACAGCCTGAATCAATATAGGCACAAGAATAGCCAGGGGTCCGGCTCCTGTTTGATTCAACACTTGACGTACCTGGCCGACCTGATGGAATTTAGAAATTTTCTTCAAATTGTTAATATAAGGTTTTATTTGACGTCGCGTTTCAGCTGAAACAGGGATGCGTCGGTTCAAGTAATTATGCAATATATTACTGAAACAGATTATATCGTTAACACTCAATTTATTAACTTGTGAGCAGCGGGCTTGTCTATTTTCGGTCTGACCGACTTTCAACAACCGTTTGTACACCTCAGGTGAATGTTTAGGAGTCAATAACGTAGGCATGTGTTATAATATCGGGGAGAAGGTTATCACGGATACTATATATACTATCGGTACAACGATGCAAATCTAAAAACATGTATGCAAAAGGATGAGATTTGGTTATTTTGGCGAAAACCGCTAGAAAATCCTTAGTTTTACCAGGAAAGAGCTGACAGGCAAGAATTCTTACAGAGAGCAAATCTTGTTTTTGTTTGAACAAAACAATATAATCAGCGTTAAGACGCAAAAGTCGTGTTTTTGCATGAAAAAGACTGTGAAGGAGAATAATTGCGGAAAGATTGAAATGATGCACCAATACAGTTACTAGCTTGACCATTTCATCACCAGGTCCCATCCGACCCTGAAGGTCGTCGACAATTACTATCGGTTTTAAATGGATGTAAGGCCTTATTTTATCTTCGGTAGGAAGACTCTGAATGAACACGACATCGTCCCGACCACGTAGCTTTGCCGGAATAGAGTTTGCAACGTTGTAAAACCATAACGTTATCTTACTAGTCTCTTCACCAACGTCGTATACAACGTTCTTCTGCTCTACGATCTTTGTCGTGAGCGTTGTCTTGCCACATCCTGAGGAGCCAACGATAACCGTAGAAGAATTCCAGTAGAGCTTCATTAGAATAATGAATAATGTAAAACAGAAAATCATATTAAAGCTCTTATAACCACTATTGGAAGATATTTGATTGTAAACTTATGTTTTCGTCATATTTCAGAGTATGCATATCTTTTAGTCAATTTCTCCTAGACTTTCTTATTTCAGCTTTTTATTCGAACCTGCTTATTGCAGGCCACTCACTCGCTGGGCTTTGACATTGGTTTGATAACTTTACCCCTTAATTTAAAATAGCCCTTTGGGATGTTGTACTTTCTTTGTGTAGAATAACCCGTCAAACCATGAAACTTTGCCGATTCGTTTATATTTGAAAAACTCTATTAGTTTTATCATGTATTTGAATTTGTTTTTATGAAAAAAGATGTCAGCTATTGATAAGACTTGAATTTGAATAAGCATTGTAGTTGTAATGTTATGACAGGCTATACTACGAGATGAAATTATGAAACAGTTCTAATAACCAGTTATGAAATAGTTTGAAACTTGTGAAAGAGCACTGTGAATTGATAGAGAATAGACAGTAAGTTCGATTTGAGCTATTGGCTCCGCCTACTTCGGATGCATATAAAAGTATTTGGAGTTTCAATTTTTTATCATTCTCAACATGAACAACTCTTCAATCACTAGACCCCGCAAGTGGACTAAGCGCTCCATCCAAGAACATCAATCTGACAACTCTGAAGAAAACAACGAGACGACCCAATTCGGCTCGAGCCAGATTGTGCACACGTTACCGACTTCCACTGACGCGGCAACAATTCCCCTGTCCGGGAAGAAAACCAGGACTGCCCCAGGAAGCTTCTGCGAACTGGATCCATCGGACTTCTCCTATGAAATCAGAAAGGCCATGATGTTTGAGGGCAACCTCCTATTCGTACCCCTCTGCACGGATTGTGCAATGATGAACCGAAGCCAACCTCTTTATCTGGCTGACGGGAAATTCACCACCAGTAAGTTGTTATTTTAGAACTAAAATATGCAAAGTTATTTATTAGTTAACACCAAACTACAGTTAAAATAAAGGTTATTCTATTGATTTTCAGGCATCTTGTTCTGCCCTACGTGCGCAAGCTCCTTGAGCCGTATCAGCTACGCCCGGTATCTCGTTGGCCAAAAGAACTCCTGGATCCGGTATCGCAACTCTACCGAGAAGAATCCCGTGAAGCATGAGCCTTCAGAACAGTGATTCTGTAGCGTGAAACCACCTTTAAATCGTTTAATAAACTAGTTTCATTAAAAAACAGCGTTGAATACTTGCCAGGGTGTAAACCACGGGAAATCAACATGAGGAAATCACAGGCGTAATGACCACACGTGGCCGTAAAATCTTCTTGAACAGGGCGTTTGAAAATATGAATTATCCGCGAAGTGTATTTCTTAACATGATCTAAAATCTCGGGACTAGTGCATTTTCCGCCAGAGTCACATATGTATGCAGCTGTAGCGTTACGCGCCAGATAGATTGAACACCAGTGGGACCCCGACTTATCGCTAGGATCATAGTTTTGGACCCAGCCGGCCGGCAAGGAAGTTATTTCGGGTTCGACGTCCGCCGGATAACATCCTTTGTATATACGCGATGCATACCGATCGTTTCTTGAGTTGTGAGTGGTTGATCCATATCCTACAATTAGATTGTACAAAAATCAAATGAAAATGCATTCAAATTTAATGGGTCAATTTCTCCTAGACTTTCTTATTTCAGCTTTTTATTCGAACCTGCTTATTGCAGGCCACTCACTCGCTGGGCTT
>JAQGAV010002174.1:0-16856 GCA_034691345.1 Phasmarhabditis papillosa
GACAAACCTCTAATATTTTGATTTTTCCTTCGAATTCCATAAACAACCGCATTGTATCGAAACTTATTATAAAATGTGTTAAGTAATGAAGAATGGAAGCAAATGCAGCTTTGCTGAGATTAAGTGGATTCAGGAATGTGCTTGTTTCAGAAGAAAGAGAACTTTCATGGGAAGAGAAGATATCTTCAAAACCAAAAGTACTTTTCTCTGTACTTCCTTCAACATATTGTGTTGCACAATACAATAAAACAAAACTAAACAAGCTTTTAGAATTGTTTATTCATTCGTTCCTTTTACTATATAAGCGAAATATGGGTACTTGGGCATCCCGTTTCCCAATCTTAAAGAACTTCTTGTGTTCCAGTGAAATTAAGGGCTTTTTCAAAGGACCATAGATCAGTTGGTTGCGACCTTTTTTATGTACGCTAAGTGTCGGAGTTTCATAAAGATTTCTCAGCAGCTTTGCTACCCAAACTATACATTTAAACAAAATAAAAACCATTTTATAATACCCACACCACGATTTGATAAAATGTTAGAAAATGAACGAAAAACTCCAATACTTTTCAAATATACACAATACGACAAATAATGTAGCCGTTCACTATAAGTATTAGCTTAAAAGAATAACAGGCAAAGGTATTGTCTTGGATGGCTCTGGCAAGGACGGACTAACCGAAGTGGCAGAAAACAGCCCCTCAGCGGACGTAAGATATCACAACCTGTAATCAAATCCATTCTGAATATATTATTATTATTATTGTTAGTTTATTAGGCAGAACATAAATACTATTAACACGAATCTATACTTGAGGAAAATACAACGCTCGTAACTGATGATGCATGGAAGATGAAGAAATAGACACAATCCATCACCATTAGCACAGTTTTCTTACCAGACCAGAGGCATGACATCATAATTGAAGGAACCGTAACGTCCTTTCTCCTCAATCTTACAGAAATGGCGAGATTGGGGTTTGGTCAGATCATTCAAAACGTACACTTCCAGTTTCAGCACCTGAAAATAGAAAAGATTGTTTCTTTAATTTTTTAGCCGATCAGAATATATACCATTTTGTTACTACGAAGAATTGTTTTTCTATATTTTTTTTTCATATTTTACCTGAATTTGTTCAGTGCATCCTTCTACCTTCAATGCATATTGTCCAGTTGCATCTTTGCATCTATAAACATCACCGAAACTACTTTTTAAATTTTATTGTCAATTGTCAAACAGTGTACCTAAATAAAGAAATTTAGGAATATGCTAGTTAAATAACTGTCACAAGTTAAATAAGTTAAATAAGTTAAATAAAAGTTTGAAAAGTCCGGTCAGGGCGGACATAATGAGTTATACTTTCTTTCCCAAAATTTTCCGTCGCCGGCCCGGCCACGGCAGGGCTTACTGTTTAGGTTTGGACATCACTTCTGCGAGTGTCCCACTATGCCACTTATATATCCAACGAGCGAACAGGTAGGCATAGGCTAATCCGATGTCACTTCTACATTTTCTATTGCATAATTCCTGACAGGGCTGGAAAAGGGCCGGCTTGATAAATTGCTAGTCCTCGTTCCGAACTAGTTTCTGGGACTTCTTCGACTGACCTATGTTCCGTTTTACAATTACACTAGCTCGGCAGCCATTCTTCTATTTGATATAGACCAGCACGAGGTAAATTAGCTGTGTTTAAACTTCAAAAGAACTGCTTATAATGATTGAAATTGAAAGATTCTCAAATGGAAAATCGATATGGAATGCACTAATTAGAGAGAAAAGAAACTCCAAGCCCGGATTTGAGCTAAACTCATTCTCAGGAAACTTTCACTCAATCTATATATTTATAGCCAAACTCTATTCATCCAGCAATATGAAGAATACATTTTGATAATCACGAAATTTCATATTAGCTATCTTCAATTGAAATTATTAGCGGTAGCCCAAACTACCAAGCAATGAAGCATCTCGTTCTAGCACATTTAATGTACAAACTAACCTACTTTTTCAGATCATTTCGAGCAATATCGACCACTACGACATCAAGCCAATGGTTGGATTTGTGCCAGGAAACAGCCAGTTGGCACTGGAAATTGTGCGCGTAGACGGGCCGGCCAAGCAGGACAAGCTGACCATCGAATTTGCGCCTTCTAAGGGAGATGCTAAAGATGCAAAACTAGCATGGAACTACACTTCTCCAACAGCCAGCATCACTTTGCCATTAAATGCAAATTAAACAATAAAGATGTTCAAATATATGTATTTCTTTTAAATATGGGGAATATTGTGTTGTATTATGGATAATTATTAATCGAAACGATGGCATTCAGAGTATTGCCGCAGCCCAAAACTAAAATATGAATTAGGAAATATTCCAGACAACAACGTAGCCTCAAATTTTCTGGTCTTTTTTTCTGGTTCATTCTTGAAAGAAAGTGAGTATATGAAGGATTGTCTGCGGAAGCAAGCAAGAGACATTCTGGATGGAATGCCAATTCGGGATGATAGCTATGCCATAGAACTTCGGGAACTCAAAAAGAAGTATGGAGATTGGGGCAGAGTGGAAGATAGTGCCCTGGACAAGCTGGAGAGTTTCGCTGATACAACTTGCGAGATGAATTCAGTAGCCGTAAGGGTCTACTATGATCAGAAGAAGATTCTTAGTTGCTTGAGTGAAAGCTCGCATCTAGGGAAACCTCACATACGAATGATCAAAGCAGCCTATCCCTGGGAGCTAATTGAACGAGTCATTACAAAGGCAACTGAGTTCAAGGAAGCAAACAAAAAGGAATGGACAATCCATGAGCTGATGGAAGGCATTCGTCAAGCCATTATGGTTGTGGAAGGAAAAGAAAGAGCTCGGAACAAGGACAAGACTTGCAAGAAAAAAGTAGATGGATTCCACATACATCATGTTCAACAAATTGTAGGGAACTTTGGGCCAAGGAGACAAGGTCTAATTACTGGATCTTCGAACCAGGTTGGAAAGTCGGGACTGTTAAGAAATCATATCTACTCGCTGTGCGCAGCATATAATCAGATGTGACACTCAGTGAAAAAGTGCATTCTATTCCCTACAGCAGAAGCTAGATCTGCAGCTATTGGAAATAACTTCTGTAGGAAATATTGTTCTTACGGACATACAACACTGCAATGTAGAAGGAGGATTGTTCCTCTTTCGGTGAGAAACATAAAATGGCATTAGGTCCATTGATGAACGTAAAATTCTTACGTTGTTGTTTTATTTGTGGCTTTTCTCATGCGTTCGTAATTATAACACAAGACTCGTCATTAAGCGAAGCAATGAAGTAGCATTTGTTCTTTTTGTGTGACACGGTAAGTGCATAGTGTTAAAACCTTAGAACACAATTAAGCACAAAAGGTTGGCTAGCGTGGGTATGTTGCCATTGGCAAGTGTTATAAATACTACTTGTATACCACAATCAGTGGTTCACATTACTTTTTCCAGTACCTTATATTTGCAAATGTTCTCATCTTTTCTTTGTTTTTTATCTATTTACAAATAACGAAACCTAAATTACTAAAATTGACTAAATAGTATTTTACAGATATGGATATGCTGATCCCAAAAACGAATTCAGCAAAACACGAAAACAACTTAGAGAGAAATAATGACAACGTCGAAATAACGGAAAGGTTTGTTTTTAAAAGTGCATTGTAATTAATTTAAAGTTAATATTTAAACATCAATTTTGATTGAATAACATATTCCACTGGGAGTAATATTCCAGGGATGTCCGGAATGACAAAAAATTTATTCCGGAAAGCGAAAACAAACATTTTTTTTTACCTATATGTAACTCAATAAAACAATTAACAATTTATATCAACAAAAACAACGTCGCGATATTTAAGATTTTTGCGCTGAATTTGTTTGCGTTCTCTTCTAGCGAGAGACTATTTCAAGTGAAACATTTTAGCAGCCGCGCATGCTCGTAGCAGCGTGTTAGGATCATACCTGTGAAGAGAGACTATATATATTATTTACTTCGCTATTATATGATATCTATATTATTTTCAGTGAAAACGAAACAACCGATAAATCCAATAATTATCAAAAGATTGGCATTGAGGTTACTGTCAATGGAACCAAAACATATGCATTTATTGATACAGGTAATTGCAAGGAATGAGTAACGAACCTTCAGATCTCTTTACGGCTGAGAACTTTGAAAACTCAAGTCACAAAAATGATGGAAGAATATTTGAATATATAGGCTATATATATAATATAGCAATACCTCATGTTTTTAGGTGCCGTAGGCTGTTCAATGTTACTAAGTACAGCAATTCGATGCGGACTAGAAGACCAGATTGATCCGCGTTTTGTGCAACCATCAACCGGTTTTCACAATGCTGTTTTGAACATCGGAGAAATTATGTCATGTAAGTTTTTAATGTTCCGTTGCTAACTTTTTGAATTTTTATGAGGTAACTTGATGATATTTGAAGTCTTCTTTAGGTAAACTGGAGATGGGAGCATTGTCTCTGAACTGGAAATTTAGAGTGGGTGAAGGGCCAGAAGTGCTGATAGGCAACGATATTCTTCATTTAATGAACGCCAAAGTATACTATTCGGTAACTCTTACTTTTATTGTATGTAAAAAGACTTAATTACATTTAAAAGAAACTGATTTATTTCAATTATCAAGACAAGGATTACAGTAACAGTTAAATTGTGGTCTCTTTCTTGGAGTGCTCACCAATGAATAAGTGACCGAGCGTTTGACATTTCTTTTAAATTATAACAGTTTCTATTTGTTTGTATCAGTAGAATCAAAGCGGATTGAAATTACAGCCTCCCATCATCATGGATTCGTAGACCGAGTCACAAACTACTAGTCTACGGATAGCTTTTCCTTTCGACATAATTGAATAATTTAATTTTATATTTTTCTATTTAGAAACGACTACTGATACTTAATTATCAAGGTAAACAAATACAATTGCCACTGATTAACATTGGGAGCATGAGGAAAGAGGTTTGCGATTTCATTGTTAGAAACAGGGATGTTAAGGATTTCGGGTTTTCCGGTATTCTTTTCAACATGATTTCTTAATTACTGATTACAATTTTTGAATAACTGGTAGCCCTGGTTACAAACGATAGACAATTCAGCTTGCATTCTTACTGCATAATTATACTCATAATCGATAATTGAAGCAAAACGTTGCTTTTTGCCTTTTATTTTATTGCTCAGTAAAGCCCTTTTGAGATTGAGTTTTCTACCCAAAAGGTGTGAACGTCATCTTCTACCTTTTGATCTACACGGCATCGTGTAAGTATGTTGGCTTCACGGAGTAGAGACCGAGACGATGCGATTTCAGTTGTGCCATCGCATTTAAACGCTGGCTGGAAATCTCAAGATATATTGTTAGATATATCGTTAAGATATTTCCAGCACATTATATTAAAGAAGACATAAATTACATTTAAACAAAAATTAAGTATTTAAATTATCAATAAAATGGTTACAGTAACGGTTATAACAGTAGTATCTTTCCTGTAGTGCATCACGAGTGAATTCATGACTGATCGTTTGGCCTTTATTTTAAATTATAACAGTTTCCATTCGTTTGCAAGGAGCAAAGCGTTGTTATGCATACATTCCACGGTAGCCAAATCTGGATAGGAATGGGGAGGGATTGAACTTACAGCCTCCCATCATCATGGATGCGTAGACCGACTCACTAACAACTAGGCTACGGAGACACCTTTTTGTACTTCCTTGAATAACTTTATTTTATATGTCTAATTTAGAAACTCCTATTGATCCTTAATTATCACGATAAATATGTACAATTGCCACTTGTTGAATATATGAAAATGTGGAAAGAGGTTTGCACAGTTAGAAACAGGGGTATCGAACCAAATTCAAAAATTCGAAATTCGAACCGAACCAAATTTCGAGTTTTCGTTTTGGCAAACGTGTCCGCCCTGGTTACAAACTATAGACAATTCTGCTTGCATTTTTTACAGCATAATTATACTCATAATCGATAATTGTGACCAAATATTCCAATAATTTGTTTAGAAATTGGATATGGAGATATACCGTAATTGGGAAGCAACTGAAGTGGTTGAGAAACAATGGAAGTCAAAGAAAGACTGCGACTTCAACATTGATATTCTCGACAGGTTTGTTACAATATATTCATATCAGCTTCAGTGAACATTGAGTAAATATATATGTAAAATACAGACTAGTTGATATAGAAAACATTATTAAAAATGGATCGCGCATTGCAGGAGGTTGTTTCTCTCTCACAGTAAGCCCGAAACTCTTCGCAACTCTATATGGCAATTTGTGGTTTAATGTTGTAGAATGACTTTAGGGTGATTTTTGCGTTTTTTTCACCGGCATTGGTGCCCTTTGATGAGCTCATTTCGATTTGTAGATTGCGGCATATGTAGACCGCGAAATTCAAACAGTTTTTGTGTTGTTCCGAAATAATCGCTGATATTTCTCGCACAAATAGTTCGATGAACTTTTATCAATGCTAAGCTCCGAGAAATGTGAACCTTAGTTCAGTTAAATATTTAATAGGACCAGTGTATTATTAGGAAATGGGCCGAATATATTGCTAGAAGCACCAAAATTCGCAAGTCTGATATTCGTCGAAACCATGTATTCGTCCAGGTGAATGGAGTGTCTGTTTGCACATTGGTTGATTCAGGTTCGTAAATATTTAAGTTATGCGCGAACTAACTAACTGTAATACAAGCAAATATTTCTAACTAATAGTCTTCACAATTGAAATCGGTGTTTGCTGGCAATTTTGGGTTCACGTCTAATGGACATCAGGAAATCGCTCATGACCTGCCAAGGCAAAAAACAACTAAAAATAATTTAGGTGCCTCGGGAAGCCTGATATCAGAATCGTTGGTTGAAAAATGCGGACTAGCACACCTGGTGGACTCAACCTTTACACAAAGGTCTTATGGCATTGATGGTCCTTCAGATTCTATTGGTCTAATTTCAAAATGTACGTTCTATTTAATCTGTATAAGAATGAAACTCTCCCCTGAGCCCATGGGACTTAGATTAGAAGCAAACTTTTCGTTTAGGTAAATTGATAATTGGTAAAAATGAGCACTTTGTGGACTTGCATGTGAGGAAACTACCGAATGACAAATTAGTTCTGGGAACTGACAGTTTAGATATGCTCAAAGCTAAAATAGAATACCAGGTAAAATAAAAAACATTTGTTAGTTTAAATAGTTTTCTTGTTAATTTTTTGATTGTAATAGTGACATCGAACAAAGTAATTACAATAGAATTAATTACTGTTGAACAGCATAAATAGTAAAAATCGTCTATTCGACATTACAAATCTGTTAAACAGTGTACTTTAGAAATTTGAAATTTGCCTACACTTTGAGGAAAATAGCAAAACGACACTATCGATGGTAGACACAGATCATTTGGAGAAAAAGGTATTTCATAATTTCATCTTGTTAAAAACATGGTTTATTCTTTTAACAAATAATGGCCGAACCAAGCATTCGGTCACTTATTGGGACCGGTATTCTTATCTTTAGAATTTATGAATAATAATTGATACTGCTGCAATTTGTATTTTCAGAGCGACCGAAAAGATATAAAGCTTGTCGAAGAAGAGTTTACTAAAAAAATGCAGATTGTTGAAAACAGGTTAGACTAAAAGATAGATCAATTTATTCAAATGATTCAGCAGTATACGAGGCTCGATTTTCAAGCTAGGATATGTGGCATGGTTCATGAATAATGAAAAACTAGGCTTTGTGAAAATTACAGTCGATGGGATCAACGGGTTCGCGTTGATTGATCGAGGTTAGTGAAAGACTAGGAACTTAGGCACCAGCCTTCACTGGCGCTGGGCTGAAGAGTTTTCAATTCTGCGTTGTCGAGTCAGATTTAGAGTAACCTATTCCTTTTGTCTTCCAAGTAGATAACATTATCAATTCCCAAAAATTCCCAAAAGCAACTTGGCTGAATGTCGGGCTTATGTCGTAGAAAATGCTCAGAACCCCTATTTTTCAGTTTTCCTAGTCCTGTTGCGGAATGTATTTTTAGAGGGCATTTTGGGTAGGATCCAAACCCAGCCCAGCTCGATTCTAACAAATTTAAGCGAACTGAACCCTGCACCGATCCCAGCCCAGCTCAGCTGACTTAAGCACTCACTTTGCTGCCAATATCTAATATTGTTGCATTTTTAGGCATGAAACGGAGTTATATATCTGAAAAAACTTGGATGAAATTGAAACATTCGAAGTCAGCATTCGTTCCGAAAACCCCGAAATCTATGCGTTGTGAGTTTCTTTTTTACTTATGCACTAGACTAATTTGTAACACTGAGTTATTCTTATGAATATGCTAGTTATCGAATTCTACAATTAAACTACATTGAATGATCTAAGTCAATACTGTACTACAGGCAAAATAAGTTTCTCTGAAAACAACGATCAGATTCACTTCAATCTTGGTATACGGGCAGACAGCAAACACGACATTATTATTGGACGAAACTTTTTGTGGAAATGTTACATTGATCAATCAGTTAGTTTTATTTTAACGCTCCAAACGGTTACTGTCAGAAAAGAAAATTTCTCGGATGAATTTTGGCTAGGTTCGGCTCGTAAAAGGACGGTGAATCTCAGAACTAATACGTTATTATCCGTCTCATAATTTAAATTCTTGTTAAATATACAACATTTTTGCAAGTACATCGTTGTACTTTCAGAAAAGGGAGCTATGTTTCATGAAAGGAAAAACAATTGGAAGAACATCTATATTCGACTACAAAGAACTTTGCAGAATAAAGGAAGAAGAAAAAGAAAATAATTGCCAAATGTACCACTTTGGATTAAATTTTTAGTTGAACTGCCTGCAATGCCAAAAATTTGCACTATTACCTATGTTTCGTGTGAAGCGGTTTTACAATGAATAAATAATTGTCTACGATTCCCCCAAGTTGGTTTATATTTCATAAAAATACAATATGTTATTTAGTCATTAAGGAACCTATTTAGTCAATAGGTCCGTAATAAAAATGTAGAACAACTACGGGGAAACAGCGCCTTACTGTTTGTGTATACAAAATATTAATTCTAACATAAGAAAGAATCATTGCCTTCGCCAGTCTGTCGAAACAGATACCTTCGCTTTTTTGCTTTGCTCAAAATTAAGACGCCACTTTGCACTGATTTATTCTATATTATACACATAAAATAGAATAATTCAATTACTTTGAAAGGAAATATGTTCTATAAACTAATTGCGGAAGTCAAATGTTTCATTTTTCTCTTCTTGGGCTGTCCCAGATTGTCTCGAATCTTACCTGATTCATCATATTCATAAAAGTAAGCACAACCATACGTGAAGAAAGACCGGAGAATATGTTACGGAAATCGGTTACTCTGGAACAAAAGAATTAAATAATAAAAATAATAGTTCGTATTTCCGTTCTTCTATTGTTGAAAGACCTTGATACACACCATAAGTCTACCTAATATTATATTAGTTTCAGAACTTATTCGAGTGACCTGTGTTCCGGGTTTGTAATTGCACTAGCCATTGTTCTATTTGATGTAGACCAGCACGAGGAAAATTATATGTGTTTAAACCTTAAGGGGGCTGCTTATATTGATTGAAATTGAAAGATTCTCAAATGGAAAATCGATATGGAATGAAGGACTTCGAGAGAAGATAAACTCCTAGCACTTAGTTTGGCGAAACTCATTCTCAGGATACTTTCACTCAATCTGAGCAAACTGGGAATTTACAAAAACTTATGAGACTAGCCTAATTTGATTTTATATAAACATTCATTTTAAACAGTAAAGATATTTCCGAATCCAATCTACACTGAACTATGTCTCTCGCTGTTGAGCCAAACTTCTTTTCCTGCCGTGCCACCGGAGGAAAGGCCACCCACCAGTTGATCAATGGAGGACCCGAGAAAGTCGTATTTAGAGTGAGTTTAGAAGTTAGAAACTAATATCTTGTTAGTGGAAAAATCCTGAATTTGTCCTGAGGCCTGATTTTCCGGTAACTCATCAACAATTTTCGAATTAACTTGATTTTGTTTAAGTCATTGGCGATGGTCCAAATAATGTCAATTTCGGATTTATCTTCCATGCCACATTTAAGAATATTTAACGCATAATAAAATGTAAAATCGAAAGTTCATTCCTTTGCTACTAATAAAATTGTTATCTTCTTTTTCTAAAGAACCAGAATATATTTATAGCCAAACTCTATTCATCCAGCAATATGAAGAACACATTTTGATAATCACGAAATTTCATATTAGCTATCTTCAATTGAAATTATTAGCGGTAGCCCAAACTACCAAGCAATGAAGCATCTCGTTCTAGCACATTTAATGTACAAACTAACCTACTTTTTCAGATCATTTCGAGCAATATCGACCACTACGACATCAAGCCAATGGTTGGATTTGTGCCAGGAAACAGCCAGTTGGCACTGGAAATTGTGCGCGTAGACGGGCCGGCCAAGCAGGACAAGCTGACCATCGAATTTGCGCCTTCTAAGGGAGATGCTAAAGATGCAAAACTAGCATGGAACTACACTTCTCCAACAGCCAGCATCACTTTGCCATTAAATGCAAATTAAACAATAAAGATGTTTAAAAATATGTATTTGTTTTAAATAGGGGAAACTATTATGTTGTGAAGTATTTATACTATACGGGCGCACAAAAGAGCCGTTAGTAATATTCTCGTTGCCGCTGGGTAGTGCGACACCTCCGAACACTGGATACTACAGTAAATAATGTTCCAGGAAATTATGTAGCTTTTATTTCTTTCATCTCGAGACCATATCCTTATTCCAAATAGATCTTTGTCCCATTGCATAACTGTTTCAAAACTTCAAGAATTCATAACTTTATTAAAATCAAAATCCAGCTGGGTTGTTAAGTGCTTCACATCCCCTTTGTTTATGAAAAGTTAGAATAGACGGTAGAAAACAATGAATTATATAGACAATTCAGCGGGGCCGGGCCCAGGTGGTATAGTCTGTTCTATTCTTTACGATATATTACATTTAATCAATCAGTTAATACAGCAAACGTTTATTCAAATATATGTTTATGGATTTGTGGGATGCAAACTATGAACAAGGAAGAATATAAACTTTCATTTTATATAACCGATATTCGGGGCATGGTGATTCTAATAGAAGATATATTGGTAGCTGACTTCTCAGATGAAACTTTTCTGTTTCGTTTAAAGTATTTGTGTAGACTCCAGTGGGTTAACAGTACTCCAAGTAAGGGGGTGAATGAATATAAACAATCTAATATCTAAATATATTTATATATTGTTGTTGAAGTAGATAAAACGTTCTTCTTATATTTACTGGTTTACGCGTAGTGCTAATGACCGGTTTGTGTTTAACACTACTGAATCAGTATAAACTCTGATTCTGGCTATTAGCAGTGATAGCTGAGTGACCAACTGTCTAGGTCAGACCATCCAATCTGGGCCCAGGCCCTGAACCGGCCCGGCCAGCTGGATGGTATGGTCTAGGCTAGCAAGCAACACATTGGGGTTGTGGCTTCTTCAAGGAAATAGGCAGACTTTATCTATACAAATGGTTATTTGAAGTTGGGAAACAATACAAATATATACTTTCTGCATGTCTTCTGAAGAAATAATTGCAGTGCAAAACGTTTATATTGAGCCAAGTTATGGGCGAAAACTGTTTCAAAATTCGAATTTCGAATTTCGCGCACGCCGAACGTAACGTGAAGCCTCGTATTGTTATAATAACTTCGAAATTTTGCGACTTTGCTTTATAATATCTTGATTAAGAAGAAAATTGAATATATACTATTATAAATATTTATAATCAGTGAAATAACCCCTATTATATGAAATTAACATAAAAATACCTTGTCAAAGTCCCTTTAATTATGTACATTTACTAGGAAAATCACTCACATCGTATATTTCTTGCCAAGGAAAAGAAAAACCTGCTTCGTGGAAATAAATAGTATCTTCGTCTATCAAACTGATTATAGGTATAATAGCAGAAGCCTAAGTTTATGGCATTTAGTTTTTACTTTAGCAAAAACCGTAGTTTTCTGAAAGCTAGCAGAAACTGAGTTTCTGTTAATTTTGGGTAATTGCTGAATCAAATCAGATAATGAGCCGCGATTTCTACAAGATGGCCACAGAGCCCAATTGCTGGCTCCATTCCAAAATTTGCACGACCAACTACTAAACTAACCTTAAGAAGTAGTACAAGCACCATTTTCTTGTGAGTTGCCTTAGTTTTAGAAGACATTGTTGATACATTCAAATGGTTTTTGAGCTTCCAATAACTTCTCAACGGAATCAGTATGGTTAATGATGAAAACAACCAGAAAAATACGAGTTGGACAATATCTAACCAATCGGCTGACAAATCCTGTAACATTTAATTTCAAGTACATATCAATTGAAACACGCAATCCTCAAATGAACTTCGTAAAACTCACCATAAAGTGTTCTACAACGAAAAGGGTCACTGGCCATCCAGGATATAGGAAAATTGATAGAGTACATATGTATATGAAGAACTTTCGTTTATTTCTGAATTTACATAAAACTTATGTATTTCTTTTAGGTCTCGTCACATATTTTGATCAGAAATTGTGTCTATCAAATGTCAATCGTGTCAGTCAGATCTGTTAATCTGGCCTGGCCGCCTGTCCTGATCAAAAAATCTCAGGCCAGGCCAGGAAAAGCCAGCTTTGATATACTGTTATACATAAAATACATAAAATTATGAAGCAACAGGTTAGGGTTCGATCCCGTCCGAGGAATATTTTTTTGGAAATTTTTTCTGACCATTGTGTACTCATATAATGATTATATTCTCACTTTTATATATCGAATAACATTCAAAAATTCACAAAAAAAATGGAAAAATATCGATTTTTGCGGGCGTGGCTAAGACAAGCTGGCTTTTGCTGGCCTGTGCTGGCCTGGCCTGTGAAACCTGAAACATATGAGGCCAAGCCAGGAGAGCAAAAGCCAGACCAGATTAACAGTTTTGGTGTCAGTCAATCAATAACCAAATGTGCGTCAGATGGTAAGAGAGCTTGATTCTTTCATAAAATCAAAAGTGTCACAGCATTTCGATTCACTTTGAGACATAAAAATGTCATATCGAGTCATAATGGGGACATCATTGGAAGTAAGCTGGTGTGTAGGGCTGCGTCGCCAGCTAGTTGGGGGCCGCTTCGCGAGAGATTCCAGGACTTAATTTGGTTTCAATCTTCACGCTAATTTGGTTTTATGGTAATATAATATAGGATATTTTATGGAAAAACATACTCCATTAAAAGATTTGCCCATGATTCCGTTTGGTAGGCATTGATATACTGAGATAGACAAAATAACAATGGCTCTAGGTTAGAGGGTATCGTAGACAGAAAATATTCATTTCTTATATAAGGTAGAAGAAAATAAATGTAGCCGAACTAAAGACGATATATTTTCAGGCTATTTGCATTGCTCAACATTTCACAAATTTATAGTTGGTAGTATATCACACGAATAACTTACTATTATAATAAGCATAAAAACTCTTGCCAAATTTGTTATGCAATAAGCATAAATCAAATGTTTCAGAGAGAGATCACCTTTAGTCATTTTTAATAAAAAAATAAAATAAATAATATACGGGACCGATACAGCCAGCATAATACAAGTAACATATAAGGGTATTGTAAACACCCCTGTAGTCTGCTCCATTCTAAATTATTATGTAACGTTCCTTTGAGGCAGACCTCTCATTGGGCCGGGCCAGGCCCGATCGGCCGAAGATTCTACATAACGTCAGAAAGTCATAAATATTGTGAACGCAGGTTAAGAAGCGGGAGTCGAGGGTTCAAATCCTGCCCTAAGAATTTAGTTTTGATATTTTTTTGAGTTGACCATGGTAATAAAAATATATGAATAGTAAATTTGCAAAAATTCCTAAAGTCGGCCCTTTTACACCAAAAAACGATTTTGTCATTGCATTGTATACCCCCGATCGGGCCGAAGTCCTGCCGGGAGCGCGCTTTCCGTGAGAGGTATGTTTTGAAGTAGAGTGAATGTTGCATAAACAAGAAAATAACCTTTTATCCGTGCTGAAATTATTTATTTAAAATATAAATATAAATAATTGTATCTTACACTCTACATCAATTTGTTTTCTATATTATGCGATTGCAGATTCGTATCATTTCAGAATAATTCAGTTGACTTAATTTAACCCTTTTGCAAGAAGAAACCTCATTAGCATGAGATATTTCTGATACAAAAAGAATCATTTTTGTTGTTTTGTTGAAGTGGTAATTGATTGAAGTTGACGTCCGATACAGGGAAAACGTTTATAAGATCCCAAATTGGGATGTATCCTTTAAAGTTGGTCGACTGTACTCCAACAGTTCGTTTATAAGAAAGTGTTTACATTTCAGGATCCCCGTTTTTTCTTACTCATTTTCCAAATAAAAACCGAACTAATCCTCCACCCTCAATCAGAATCCCTACTTCTCTAATTGAAGCCCTCTAATCCTTCTCTTTAATCTACGGATTTGGATTTGCTCGATTTTTAGAAATCTGATCCGTTGTCTAAGCTGAGCAAAAATCGCTGCTTCTGTGGCAAAATTACACTTTCATTAAATGGTTTAATGCGCAATTTTTTTTGTTGTCAGAAAAATATTATTGTACTAGTTTGATTTTTATTATGTAAGAAAAAGATAAATATGCAATTGGGGATGTCATCGCACTCTGAAGTCTTTTGTTTGTTATAGACTATATTTCAGTACAGTTACAGAGATAGTACAGGAAAATACGTATGATTAGCATATATATCCAATAAATAAACAGACAATATCAATGTTTCAACCATTGCTTGTATCCCGTATAGTTGAATAATAGTTAATTAACACCATGTCGCTCTTTCGAGAGTGGTTTGAGTTTATGAAGGTACCTGAAAAACGTTTATAAAATTGACGAAATGGTATGCATTTGGTAGAGTTGGGCGGTTGCCTCGAACATTTCGTTTTTAGTAGAGATTTTCACCTCCGGGATCCCTGTTTTCTCACACATTTTCAAATTATAAAAAGTGCTGAAATATTATTCCACCCTCAATCAGAATCTCCTTTTCTAGTTGAATGATGCTAATCCTTCTCTTTGATCTAGTGATTTCCTAGATTTTTAGAATCTGAACGGGGGTTTAAGCCTAGCTGAACTTTTGAACATGGTAAGGAAATATACAGATTTAGATGATCATTAAATTTTGCAAACATCAATAACAACTAAGATATTGCTACAAAGCACAAATGATACTGATAGATCTAAATTATCTTCGAATTCTACACACCCCATACATATTTAGGGCCAACTGCGAATCACCTAGTACGAGAATTAACACCAGAACCCCGGTATTTTGCGCAGAAACATCTGCACACTTTAGTTCATATCTTGTATTTCTTGTATTCTTGTTAGTCTCGCCTAACGAACTGACATGTTTGTTTGTTGATGTACTTGTTCCGTTGCAATAACGCCTACATTGTGCGGTTTCGTTGTTCTCATTCCTCTATTCCATTAAGCCTGCTAGTGGTTTAGATCTATAACTACTCCTAACACTTCCTATTCTGTTAGTACGCTCCTCGCAGTTTAGTACATAGTTTGAGTTTATTTGTGTATAAAGTAAAAAAACTGTATGATGAAAGAATATTCATATTTTCTCTGCTTCTCGACTAGCCAGTTCCATGTCGTTGAGAATGTAGAAAACTGAATATTTATTACTATGTGGAAAGGATATTAGCAAATGTTTCACAATGTTGTATATTGAGGATAAACTTCATTTTGCAATACTACATCTTTTTAAATGTGACATAGGATTATGAAGTAAAATGTTTTGATCCTTTGGTTTTTCAGACGATTCGGTAGGTTCCGGGAAGTAAACTGAAGTAAAAGGTCTCGCACGGATAATGGTCGTTCTCTATGCTCTGCTATCATTTGTTTCATACAATCTATATTTATGATAAGCGACCATGCGGTCTTTGTCTAAGATGATGAAAAACTATGCATTGCTAAGAAGTGTACTTTGGAGTCTGTAGGAAAATATGTAGGAACTACGAATTTATGAAATTGCTGAAAGACTCTGTAGTTCCTTGTTTGAAACATAAGTAATAATTGTTTTGAATGTTACTAAGTTAATAACAACAAAGTTTGATATATAGTTTGATTAGGCATTTGAGGTTTTTCAATGTTCTTTCTTTACAAATTCTAAGAAAACACGGTAGGCCGGGCGGACATTTACATAGAAATTAAATAATTCGTTGTAGTCTACGGACCAATTGCTATCAGGTTGGTCAACTGCGTATAACCAACTGCGTATTTTGCTCTCGAACTCTAAACTCTTTTGGTTTAGTCTATTACCCCTTAGTATCCGCGCTCCTCTATACCCCTGCAAGCAATCCGTACGTCGACTATATGCTGATTTCTGATGCAATCTGTCATTATGGGTTCATATAGGGAATTCCCCATTTGATTAGAAATGCACCCACACTTCAAAGAATAGAAACGCATGTGAACTTCTGGTGTTTTACAAAGTAGGTGATGTTGAAAATATTGACAAAACTATGTGGAACCAAAAATATAGCTTATGCTTGGTTTCCACACAGTTGATAGTCTTAACGAGACGTACCAAAGGACCATATTGCTGTAGGAGTAAAGTATATAGTCTGATACAAGAGCTACGTTACCATATCAGTAACGGGAGGAACATCGATGTGAGAGAAACTTGGTGTATTTAGAGCGTTTTCTTGAAAAGTAGTAACATTCTTC
>JAQGAV010002175.1:0-16852 GCA_034691345.1 Phasmarhabditis papillosa
AATCGCACATATCACACAATAACAGTAGATTTCTTCGGCACAGGGTTTCGGCATTAAAATCAGGAATTTTATGAGCGGAGACGGCTCCTTTCTAACATTCAGTCTTCGGGGGCTCGTTATGCATATCATAGAATAGAAATCAGTTTAACGGTTACTTAATCCTAAATATTTTAGCTGAAAACGTTGAATTTCTCTGGAAGTTGGCTGACCGTTTTGATATCAAAAGTGTCGCTATGATGTGCCAGAGTTACGTCTGCAGTCTTCAGGGTTTGTTACTTATTTTAAACATTCAAAACTATTAATGAAGAAATGTTTCTTGTATGTAAAACATTTTATACAAAATATAGTAAAAAGTTTGTTTGTTTATTTTACGAAACACGAGATCACAGATGTTGGGAGAGAAGAAGTGAGACGAGGGAACCATTGGAAGTAGGACATCATTGCACAGCACCCAGGGTGTGGAGACGGCGCGAATCATATCAAATTTGCAAGAATTCTTTCTTCGGGGGGATTTGAACAATCGACCTCCAGCTGATAAGGCGAAGCTTCTAACAACTGGGCCACAATGCCATTAAGTAAACTTAGACTTAAGAGGATCAATGTTAAACTTTAAGCAATAGTTTTTGACCAGTTAGACTATCCAACTGTTTAGATGTCGAGTCCGAAGCTCTTTCCCTGGCTACTAGAATGCGCATGGCTCAGGCTTACAAATCGGAAAAATTGATGGTAAGTCGAAATGGGTTACGGCAATAAATCAAAGGATTGATAGGATGCTATGAAAAAGGGTTTGCTCACAGAGTTGTCAACTCTGAAATAAGAATCAACGTATTCTCTAATAATTTTGAAGTGCTCTTTCTAGGCCACTCTCCTCCCCGTAGCCATGAAAAACATGAAGCTCTGAGTATTTGTTAATATGTTAATTCGATGTTATTTCTTGTTTTGAAATAAACTGTTGTTGTTTTATTCTTTGAAGATAAAATTGTAATTGTTGATCTGAAAAGAAAGGTGTTAACATCAATTATTCTGTTACAATTCCATTTGCCTGAACATTTCTTGTTGCTTTGTTGAGTTCATCAGACCATTGAATTTCTTGCTTTCCAACTCTCCTTGTGCTGTTCCTGGGATACCATTCGGCTAGAGTTTTCGTCCAGATCTTCAGATCTTGCAATAGTTCCTGCCCATGAAAATTTCTATCAAATGTTCGGGTTACAAATAGTCACACCCCTCAGCTCAGGCCAATTCATATTATGGCAGTAGTAAAACAGTAATAATTTGTACTAGTATTATATAAATTCACATAATCTTATGGTGTTTGAAAAAAGGTAAGTAATAGTAGACTTCTTCAAGACAGGGTTTCGACCATTCATTCCGAAAGTTTCTCAGCTCGTTTCTAACTTTCAATCTTCGGAGGCACGAAACATGGGATAAATAAGCTGCTGTATTTCGCAAGCCTTGTGCAGCTACGGGGAGTCAAACCCACCGCTCAAGATCCTCGCGGATTCAGACACCTCTGCTCTAAACACTAGGATAAAGCACCCTACTGGAAAAATAACATTTTAGGCCCGCCAGTGTTTAGGTTTTGAGTCAGACGGGTTTGGTTTATGTAACCTATTTTACTTTTTATAAAACTGTTATAGACAAATATAATCCATCTTAAGACCTAGGTTTCCAGCGCGGTATCACGAGCGTGGCGCAGTGTTATAAAATTGAATGTAAAATTGGTCAACGTGGTGCGTTTTCTTCAAAAGTACATTCATTTTTTATAACACAGCGCCCCACTCGTGATACCGAGCTGGAAACCTAGGTCTTGGGGTGGACTATATTAAACATATGTTTTTCCAAATCCAATACAAATTTTAAAAAGTGGCTAAAACATAAATGTTCCCCCCAAAAACTATAATATATCTATAAAACCTATGATTTCTATAAAAGCTTCTTATATATATTCAGACATGTTTCCTTATGATTCATTTACTCTAAAACTCCCTTCGCAGGGGCTTATTTCGCGGCTCCACGGCAGCCTATCGATTCCTCCATAGCGCTATTAGGTTCTCCAGCGGGCCCCTCTCAGCTCAGACCCGCTCGGCTCATTTCATTCAACCGAGGCAGGCCACGTCTACTACCCTCGGAAGAAGAATCATGATTTTTATTCTTCTTGTATCCTTTGTAACCGTCAGTTATGGTTATATTGAAATGGTAGGTAGTTTAGTATTGAAATATTTTCGAAAACCTAAGTTTTGAACATGTTAAAACGCGAAACATTGGGCAAAACAGAGTGTTTATTTCTTTTTTCGGATAAAACTTAAGAAGCTAGATATTTTTCGTTAACTTTTAAAAAGAATATTAGGTATTTGAGTTAAACTTTGAGGCAACAACCTTTTTTGGTTCAAATTTTCTTTGGGCATGGGGGAGTACGTCACTTTTAAATGGTAAAAACTCTCAAAAAGATGTGGAAAATTGTATATTTTTATGAAAATGTACAAATATTTATGGCACGTCTATTAGTTTTAATATAAAATATTATTTTGCAGCCTTCGGACATTTCGATGCTCCCCTCTGGGGACTTTATCGATCTGATTTCGAGAGATGCCGAGCATATTCCGTCTCCAGTATCTTTTGGACATAAGTATATGACTGGTGAGTCCAATTTTCGAATGATATTTATTAAACTTATTAAAATAATAATAATAATATTCTTTTTAGGTGGCGCTGGAGAAGGTGAACAGAAGTTGACGAACGATGAGAACTTCCAGGCCAGACAACAGGTATGATCAAATTCAAATTGTTCGTATCTGTCGGTACGCAGTGATAACGCTGGTAGCGGCTGGTATTTGTCAGTATCTACTAGGCCCGGTTATTACCAGTGGTATTGCTACGTAACCAGTGGTAACGGTACGTAGCCAGCGGTATTTGCTGGTAGCGGCTGGCTTTTGTTGGTATCTGGCCAGCCAGGTAGAACCTAGACCGGTTCACACGGCTCACTGCGCACTAAAATAACGGGACAGAGCCAATTCAAATGGTTAAATCTTGATGCTCATATCCTAGTTCTTTTGTTGAACAATCCATGTAATTTATATATCATTGGTAAGGCAATAGCTCATTCTATGCAACTGAGTTTTTTTGAATGATTTGGTTGAAGCGTTGTACAGAAAAGTCCGTTTTAATTTAAAAATGTGGCAAGTCCTTTAACACTACCGTCTCCGTTGGCGAGCTGTGTTGAGAAAAAACGGCCCAACATCGTGTTGTCAATTTGGATAGTTTAAAGTTGTCAAACTCGTATAGCTAGCCGTTGTATAGGGAGAAGAGTTGTACACTTGATCGATAAACTGTCATACCTGTACGGAATAGTAGTTATTGTTTGCTGTAACAATAACTTCAAGACTTTGCTCATGACAAATGATTATAAACAAACATAAACTATTATGATTGTCTTTTTAGAAATCTTTGTACACTTTACCAGTCCTAAACCGAACTTTGTATTAGAGATGGGCGGCGCGGCTCGATCGCGAACGAGCCGCTCCCGGTGCCGAGCACATCTGTTGCAAAACGGTGCGCACCGCCGTTGAGCCGAGTAGAGCCTACCTGTGCGCACAGGTTTCAGAATTTTTTTTAACTACCGTAGCATAATAAAATTGAGTTCGTCGCTTTATTTAGTAATTAATACTATAGCGCCAACAGACTTGCCTCAATTTCTTTAATATTTTTTAAAAAGAACCAATTTTCGTATCAAGCTCAATAGGAGCCGAGCTCACTGGTGCATACCATATAAGCCAGACCCTCCAGCGGGCCGGACCCTATAATAGTCAGCAGCTCGGCCCTAGGCTCGGGCGGGCCCGGGCCCAAGTTGGAGGGTCTGGAATAAGCGAGCCGAGCCGCCCTACTGTGATTGTTAACCGCAATGCTTGCTCTGAACAGCTTATTGTTAGGATTCTCTAAAGTTGTTTATACCTAACAGGTGAAGCCTTGAATCCCAATGGAGTTAACATTCTAATCCTAGAAAATTAATATAAATATGATGAATTTGAATTATATGAAAGCAGCTTAACCACTCCTTCTAGATTAAATCCGACAGCTCCCTGCCTGCCTACTGCGAGCCGCCAAATCCATGCCCAGTTGGAAAAACAGCTAAAGACGGCTGTCTGGAGGAATTCGATAATACGTAAGTAAACAAAATGTTTCAATATGGATGGAAAGGGTAATAGGGTGAATTACTACTCAATTAATTTGTTCAGCTGTTTCGTCGTCAGGGTCAGGGCTCGTTTTCAAATTTTAATGTAACAACACCGCTGCGCCGGATAGTGCCTTGAAATCCTAGCTCTTGTCAGAGACTATGTATCTGACATTCATTGATTGATTCCTGGTTTAACTAAAAGTGAGCTGACCGGACCATAAACATTCCTAATAATAATAATAATGATTTATTTTCCGAACGTATAATTATAATACATCAAAATAGATCACAGTATACTTTGAAACTTCTCGGATCGAATACATGTCTATCTTTTAGCGCTGAATTCTCCCGTGACTACCAGGCACAACAGACCTGCATCTGCGACCAGGAACATATGTTTAAGTAAGTAACATTAATGAATCTCGGTATTCCATGTGTTCAGCGCCGAGAGTAATAATGGAGTATTACTTGCGCATTTTTAACATTTTAACACCGCATCTGCAGGCGAATTGCACACGCGTACTTGCAAAGTACAATAATGAGCGGAGAGTAGCCGCAAGATGCTGGCGCGGTGCTCGCAAAAGGGGCTCAGACGAGCATTGAATTTTGTCCACAATTTGAGTGATTTCGTTTTAAATTATAATAATCTTGGTAATGAACTTTGTCGCCTACTTTTAAACACACAAATGATATAGTCAGCGCCAAGAGTATTGACGGAGTGTAAAGAATTCAACGCTCTTCTGAGCCCCTTTTGTGAGCTCCGCGCCAGCATCTGGCGGCTACTCTCCGTTCAATATTGTACTTTACTAGTACGCGCGTGCAATTTGCTTGCAGATGCGGTGTTAAAAAACGTGAAACTTCATTATTTCTCTCGGCGCTTACTATAAATCAAAAGTACTTCAATTCATGTCTATTGTCAACGTTAAATTGAATATTTTACTACACACTTTCTTTCTAATTGATCAAATACCAAAACTTTTTGCCAGAATTTTACATGGCAGGCCGGGCCGGCCCATTTCCAACCAAAACTAATTTATTACAGCTGCGCCGAGAAGGAAGCTAACGATGTTGGAGAGACCCTACAACAACTTCTAGATGACAACGGTCTCCACAGAAATATGATTGCTAAGAAATTCCACGAGAAAAGAAGCTCCGATGAAGTAAGTGAGCCCAGGCGCGGTTTTTTTTATGATTTGCTCCTCCCAAAAGATTATTGTTGTCATTAGGTAAAAGGGGAGTGATTGGATTTATGTTGATGGACCCGCCTAACTCTTTCACCATATTGTTAAATCGCCAATTAAGAATATTTTCTGTTTTCACTTTTTCATTAAGTCAGTATTATTGTTCTAAAAGATGATACAAATGATCTTTTTCATAAATATTTCATTTTATTCTATTATATAAAAGAAAAACTACTGGAATTAGAAAATTCTATATATTTTCCCAAATTTCTTTTAAAAATCCAAATCGTAGATTGCACATTGATTACGAGGTATCTAATCGGATTAGTTTCTGTAAAATATAAGGGCTCCCAGAAAACGGAATCGTCAAAAACGCAACTATGACGAAGACTTTAGTGCAGACTAGTTCTGTTTTTGCCGGTTAGGTTTCCTGTTATGTTCAAAATGTAATGGCTTTGAATCAACCTCATATTAGTAGAGTTGTTAAATTGTACTTTAAATTTCCAGTTACTTAAATACTTGAAAACTTGAAAATTAGAATTTCATTAACAATCCTACATTTCACCAATATAATTTTTCCAGATGGTCCCCCGTCGTAAGAGAAGCATCGATCCCGCCCCACACAAGATTAACCCATTCCTCCAGGGTGAACCCCTAAGGACGGTGCAGAAGAAATCCGGTCGCAATCTACAGTAATCCACAGCATACCTGCATATCTAAGTAGTGGGCGCCGCGACCGAAACAACTTTTTACACTAAACTCTATGCTATACGTGTGTTCTTAACCAACATCAGAGAGAGACAAATAAATATTCTGTTAATAAATAATTATATATGCGTGTGATGATGAAAAAGGAAGATTAATTTTTTTGATAATGGATTTGCAGCTGCCAAAAATTTTGGAACGCCAAACTCAAAAGTACATTCATTATTATATGCACCGGTGCTCTGCAGGATACAGCGCTGGAAACCCAGCTCTTGGTCTAGACTATGCAGAGTGATGTGCTTTACCCTAGTGGTTAGAGCAGCGGTCGATGAATCCGTGAGAATTTGAGGCTGTGGGTTCGACTCCTCGTAGCAGCAGAAGGTTTGGGAAACCTGCAACTTATTTATCTAATGTTTCGTGCACCAGAAGACCGAAAATATTTGCTGTACGAGTGATACAGCAAATAAAATACTTTATACTTTTAAATAGCAGAGTTGTTCGTTTGATCTACCCAAAAAGGGACTCAGAGACACCGACTTAGTCGAAATTTAGGGCCAATTAGCTTAATGGTTTGAGTTTTTCGAGCTTTCACTAGAACTATTTCCCATTGACAAAATATGTCATAAACAGTTCATTACTAAATTTCATTGAACAGAAGCAGGGCTCGGAAAAACCGACCGGGTCGGCCCGGGCCAGTTTCTCAAAGTTTCGGCCCAGGCTCGGCCGGCCCGTGAAACTGCACAGAAGTGTTGAGGTAGAATTGGGCGGTTTCTTGAGAACAGCCCAATGTTTTTATAGAACTACCCGATAGTATAGTAATAGCCTAATTGTGACCATTTGGCCATTTTCACGTTGTCGTCGAACACATTACATAAATCATGGTAGCATTTCAGTTTTACGAGTCCTAGCATAGTAAGTTTTCACAATTGATTCTTGTTTAGTGGGCGCAATAAATGGTTTGTCTAACTTTTTCTTATAATTTCTTATAATTATAACTTTTGCATCTGTTTTTGTGATATAGGAACTCTCATATGGTCGGTTGACTAATCGATTTCAAAGGTTTACGGTACGAACTGCAAATTAATTAGTTCTGATTAGAGCAATTGGAACAAATCTGTGCTCTAATTCTAATTTTTAGACCTTTGGCTGCAAGCGATTAGTCCGTCGACTATAATATCCCTTGATGCTGTAAAATTGTTCGTTTTTCTTCAAATGTTTTCATATAGATCTATCATTTTTCATAACTTTTCAATATGAATATTTTAAAACAAACAACTGACATAAAAATTGGAGTCTACCGTGCCTTTAAGTGAGACAGTGCACAAAAATAATATTTAATTTTAAAAACTAAATGATTTTGTTTGATTTCTGTAGAGGCATTTATTACTATTATAATCGATCGAATGAATAATGGTTAAAATAGCCTATTCATTAATATTAATATATTATATATATATTTTATTATATAATTATTAAGAAAAAGTAATTTTAGGATAATAGAATAGTTATTTTGTTCGAATTTAGTAAAAATGAACTCTATTCACAGTATTGATAGTACAGTCTCTTCCGTCTCTTCACAACAGACACTCTCTCGCCTGTGTGCAATAGCTAGCGCAGATACGCTGCAATCGAGGGTGTCTTTACGGTTGCTTTAGATTAACTAGTGTGACAGAGATTCTCGACTACCCATTTTGGTAAACCAGTTTAAGATAAACTGGTTGAAATACTTTAGTATAATTTTGCCCCCCGGTTCTTTACCGGACAGAATCCGTGATCAGGAAAAACTTGTGCCGGCCTTTAACATTTTTTTGAATATTGAACAGTTTTTATCATAGACATATTTTGCTTCAATTGTGACTAGTGTTCGGGGCAGTTACTACCGTTTTGCACTTACAATTGTCCATCTCTGGCCTTCTTGGTTTCCTGGCCTTGCACCCGACGGTTGTGGAAGAAGTTCGATACGGGGGCCAGACCATGAGCCACCGTTCCTCGATAACTGATGTCACACTTGGAGAGGAAGGGCCGTCAGCACGGTAGCCACACCGAGTGTGCACCATACAACAAAGGAACGAAAGAACGAATTAGAAGATAAATCCTAATCTTTTCCCCAAACGGTCTAGAGGTTCCCGAAAAAAACAAGTTAAGATTTATATATGAAACTCCCGACACAATTAATATAAAACAAAGAAACAAAGAGAAAAGTACCTACGTATCATACACAAGTGACAATATATCACATTTGTAATCATTTAAGCGTTTTGGGCCGCATTGCGAGTTACAGTAGACTTTCGTAGCATGACCCAGCTGGGCGCAGACCTTCTCCAAATTGGCTTGAAAACGTGCGGAAAAGCTGCAAGTTTTCAGCACATTCCGGCGCCTCGACAAGGGTGGGGCCTGACGGCTTGGATTGACTTCTCTCTAATGCTTGAACTCCCAAATAGTAACAAAAATAGAGAAACAACGAACAGTGTTGACCTCACATCTCGAAGAAGCAGTGGTATTATTGGGGACCAAGGTTCATATCTCGACTTTAGGTCGGTTCACTGATATCCCCTTGGAGTAAGCTCCTCTTTGACTTTCTAAGCTTTCCTGGAGACAGCTACTTTGCGGCGCTAGACTTCAACAAGTTGCTTGGCTCTAGAGGAGGCTCCGGGCCCCGACGACGACTGTTGTTGATTCTCGATACCCTTTGAAATGAAAACGGTCTTCGCATAGTACCTTTTCTATTGATTGTTGTTCAGTGGGCGGAATAAATGGTTTGTCTAACTTTTTCTTATAATATATGGGACAATTAAAACTTTTGCATCTGTTGTTTCTGTAACAGGAACTCTCATTTAGTCGGTGGACTAATCGCTTGCAAAGGGTTACTGTACGAACTGCAAATTTATTAAAGAAATTAGAGCAAATCTGTGCTCTAATTCTAATTTTTTATGTGTTGAAAATACTAGTTGAAAACGTTGGCGTTGAAAAACTTAGTCAAAACATGGAGAAACTATTTTTAGCGACCTTTGCGAATACGGCAATCTTAGCATCTTAGCATTATCAGTCACATCTCAGAGCGCGGTGGTAAACATGGGCTTTCGAAATGGCGTATCTGTCTTTTCTGGACATGATACAAAATAATACTAGTACTATAATATTTTCTGACAACAAACAAAATTGCGCATCGAACCATATAATGAAGGTTTAATTTTGCCACAGAATAAGCGATTTTTGAAACCTTAACAACACCGCGCACTGCAGTCGTTTAATTCACTTCCTCACATTACAATCATTGTTATTTACTTAAAGTAGGCTTAATTTCTTTGTAACCTTTCTCTCTGATGGTTTTTGTGATTTCTTTAAACAAATGGTCTCTTAGGTCTGTTTGCTCAATGTGATAATACATTCATTATCTCTGCGCGCACCAGCGGGGCCCAACCATCATTTTGCGCCAACAGTACAAGATTGACACATTCCCAGTGCAATGACTCCATACTCGTGCTTTTCCCGGATTATGGTGGTGCCACCTTAGGAAAGGGAAACTTATATGAGTCTGAAAAATTTCCATAATCTATGATTTGTTAATTTGGGAAATTATTTATCAAGTCAATGGCTGCTTTACGAATTTTTATTTTTTTTATTTTTTATTTACGAAGAATATTTTGATTTTAACGGTTCATGAGCGTAAAAACTTATTACCGCGAGGTCTTTTCCTTCTTTGAAATACAGTAAAATCATATATACTCTACGGGCAAATCTCATGTAGTTTAAATGTCTATTTAGTATAACCGCGAGCGCACAATTATATCGGTTGCTTATACATTTTCTTTCGATTTCCGCGCTCCTTCTAAATTCTACAGTACGCATCTGCAAACGATTCATCCGTCGACTATAAAGCAACAATCAACCTCCCGTGAGCAGTCAATTGAGGTTCAATCCAACGTATAGGTTTTAATGTGTTTTAAATAGAGCCATTTTCAAGTTTTTCAAGTTTTTGTATAACAAAGATAACATAAATATTTATGTTTGTTTAAAAACGCAGTTTGTATAGAGACCGATAAAATAGAACAGTTTCTAACAATTCAAAATTGCAATAAAATTGATATTTTTGAGTTCGAAAACGAAAAAAACTTGAAAAACTTGAAAATGGCTCAATATTCAACCCTTAATATTCTCGTAAAACATAAATATTCTATTTTATTTTATAATATTCAAATATGTTTGTTAATTCCTTCGATAAGGTGCTTTTTTTTAGTTTTTAAAGACAATTTCTACTTTTTTCTGCAACCCGTCCGATCGGATGGTTAATTGATAACCTTGAACGATATCTAGCCCGCTCAAAGATTCCTTCTATCTCTTTGGACAGATACTGTGTTCACAAACATATATATTATCCTATTTGTATATTGATTTGTTTAGTTTTATGTATAATCGAATTCAAAAGTAATATCGCCGTGTAATCTCCGTATTTTACCGTTTTTAACACTGCACCCCGCTGGCAATTTACGCGTGCGGAACCTACAATTGCAAGTTTGTCTTTATTTCGTATGTCTCAGACCAAAATATTGCGCCTGCGCCAAATCGAATTTTACACCACTGTACTACTCATGAATCGACTATAATTTGTTAATTATTCAACTAAGTTCATAACCTAAAGTAAACTGACTGAGAATCTAAACTTTGCCAAATTATAAACTATATTATCTGCTAGTCTATGAAACTTTCTATATAGACGAACTCAATATTTACAAACAAAGCATTATATCCTTTTGAAATTGAAATTAAAAAAAACAAAAATATTCATCCTGCATTGAAATATAATGAATGAGGCATATTTTTATCATAGCTTTAGTATAATACAATACAAGTAAATGAAACGTTTCGCATGAATTCCCATATTTTCTATAGCATATGGTCAATCAGTTCTTGAAAAGGCTCATTTTCAATCAGAGATGTTAAATTGGTCTTGTCTGGGCTGATCTGCTCTGATATAGTCTATAACAAACAAAAGACAGCAGAGCGCGGTGGCACACGCAATTTTTCAGACCAGACCAGATTAAATCAGATTAGATCAAACCACCTTAGCATCTCTCGTTTCAACTGCCTAAATTTTCGAAGAATCGGAATTTCTTAGCTCTCAGATAAAAACTTTTGAAATATCTAGATCAATTATAGTTACCCTTCTTATACTTAAGCTCTTTTGAATGTCTGAATAATGTTTATTTAGTATATATTTTATTTATTGTAGCTGGAATAATTGTTGTGCAAACAGGGTTACGTAGAGCGAGGTGGCATTTTTATGTTGGCAAAATATAGTTTTATCGAGCATTGCATCACTTTTAGTACAGTTTAAAAAGGGATCCGGCCAAGTTTTTGTGATTTTGTGGTTGGTTTTCAATGAGCACCGGATTATTGAAAGTGTTCAAGATGGTATAGAAAACAGTATCTGGAAATGTTATGAATAGCACTCCATTCAAAACTTATATATATAGTCTATCTCAAGAAATAGGTTTCCAGCGCCGTATCACAAGCGAGGCGCAGTGTTAACAAAATGAATGTAAAATCGGTCGGCGTGTTTCCTTTTCTCCAAAAGTACATTCATTTTTTATAACACAGCTCGATGCTCGTGATACCGCACTGGAACCCTGAATCTTGAGTTGACTGTAAGAACTTTTAGTGGCTAAATTGTAGTAGAAGCCGCAAGCTATAGTCGTTATAAGAGCTAAGTTCCTAGCATAGAATCATAGGAAACAACGGTGTTGGATGTAAATTAATAGCGTTTTCTTTACAGAAGTACATTGATTATAGTCTAACACATCCTCTCCTCAGGATACTGCTCTCGATACGGACTACAGGTAGAAAGCTTCCGATCAACGTGAAGTACAATACACAACAATACAATTCATAGTTATAGAGTCAATACTTGTGAACAATGTAGCGTCATTGATAGACTAATCATATATATAAATAAAAAGATATAATATTGTAAAATTGAAAGTTTAATTGTCATTATAAATTTTATGGAGGTATACATTTTGAGAAACAACATCGTTTCGACCCCTAGGTAGATCAATGCGGGACTCGTCTGTAGATGACATTGACCAAAAATGATGACCAATATAGGTAACTACTTCAAATAGACGAACTAAAGTCATAATTGTTTGCAACATGGCCAACATGGCCCGGCCTGTAGCGTTACGGAGTTTGGCTTCGTAGGGGTGTAATTGGGGCTTGTAGAGTTCTCCTGCAAGAAGATTCAGCCCGTTGGTATATTTCTAACTCATGAACCATAACGACCTCATCTTTCAAAAACCTCAAAGCCTGTGGCCGTAGTATAGAACCACTCGGATGGGTGTCCCGGCAGTTTTTTGCCTGCCCGGGCAACAATTCTCAACAGCTCGGATAGCCAAAAACTGTCCAGGCATCCACCCGGGCGTTGCTATACTCACGCCACTGGCGATTGCTGCAGCGAAGGAGACATTTTACGATTTTCAACATGTAACTTTTCCAACCTCGTAAAACAACGTTTCTCTCAATATATTGAAAAATATACTAGCTCTTGCATAAAGTCGTCGAATTATAGACTCTAGCTATCGCAAAAAGAGAACGTTTTTTCTTTGTTCACCTATGCCTCTCTATAAATCTTGTATCTCTCGCATTTCATGACATTCCAATCATTTTATGCACCCGCGTGGACTTTTTTGTCATAATGTATCATCAGTCATTCACTAGACCACACCAGGCCGACATACATACTTATTGATTATTCTAATTCGGGAATATCGATTTTACTGAATACTCTAAATAACTTATATATATTTGTTTACCTTGATATATTGTTAACTATAGTCTGTTTTAAAACCTAGACTGCAAGCGCCGTTTGTAGTTACCGTGCCGCGATGACGGGCTTTATAAGGGCTGTTTTGCCCGAGTAAAATGGCACTTTTGTAGGGGAAGCCGGTCATCACGGCACGTTAACTACAAACCGCGCTTGCAGTCCAGATTTTGAAACGGACTATAACTTATATTTAAATAACTCAGGAAACTAATGTTCCAAAGAAAATATACATACACTGGAAGAAAAAGAATTTTCCACCGGAAAAAGTTATCTATTACCTTTCCAAAACCACATAAAACTACCCCGCATAAACTTTAGACCAATACAAAACGCTTAAAATATCAACTTCTTTGTGACACGCTTTATCAAAAAAATGATAAGGCAGGCGAATTTCTATGACAGCTTCAAAATTCACGCCACCACTTTTGAATAAACGTAGTCGGGTGAAGGATCACTCACCGTTTTACTGCCGGAATGACTACTAATCCTTTTTTGGAGTTTTGTTTTGCCTTGTCAGCGTTCGGGGAACTTTGTATCTACGATATGGTGTTGATGCAAAGCTGGATACCCCCGGCCTGCAATTTTGAAACCCAAGCCGGGCCAACTCTTGGTTGATGGAGACCAATCATCCAAGAGCAGAGGTATTGCAAATGACCAGGATGATCCAAGGGAACGGAAATGGAACGGTTCCCAGGAAAATCACTTTAAAATATCTTCCGGCAAGGCGATTCTCAGGAAAATTTTCCAAAAAGTTTTCAGTATGCCCATCCTAGAAACGACCCTTTAGATAGGAACTGTTTTTTGAGGTTGAATACCTAATTTGGCTAATATTGTTCTTACTAGTAAGCAGTTAACGGAATCTTTTTATTTACTTTTTTTGAAAATCTTTACTGATTTTAAGAATGATCTTTCAAAATTAGTGTTTTAACTTTTTTAAACTATTTTTCCCTTTATTATAATTCAATCTTTGATCTGTGATATATATTCATCTAGACCTTCCTTTGAAACTAAGAATTATTTTACCATTATTACACACTTTCTATAAGAAACTGTCACTTTTCAATACCTGTCATTTATTGTTATTATATTTCCTTGTAGACTTTTAGGCATTGCGTTGAATCAAATATCTTTATCTGTTTTTTCCGACAGTTTATCTCAGTTTTTAAAGTTTAAAGTTTGTTTTAAAGCATTTTCGAAATACGAGATCACAGATATTTGGTGCTAAGAAGTGAGACGAGGGAATCATAGGAAGTAGGACTTCGTAGCACAGCACCCAGGGAGTGGAGGCGGCGAATCAGAACAAATTTGCAAGAATACTCTTTCTTCGGGGGGATTGGAACCATCGACCTCTATCTTATAAGGAGAAGCTTCTAACCACTGAGCCACCACACCCTCTTGTTCGTTTCAATGTTACTTTTTAATTTATATTTAGTAAACTGCTTTATAGTGCGTTCTTTAACTTTATAAGGAATATCATTGTTATTTGTAAATACGGAAGCAGCTTGTATGTGATAAGGCCCAAATTTAAAAAACAATTAACTGGATAACCGAGCAGGATGTCATACCTCTTTTTCTATATTGGTTTGCAAGTTGCTAGCTATATTTCACTTTGATTATTGATAACTTTTCTCGTTTTCCTTTACCTTGGTCACTCGGATGTCTCGATATGCATTCGGTTTCAACATTTGATATAGTTGACACTATACATATGTGATTAAGGTAATGACAATGTTACATCAGTTCAGCTTATTTTTGATATCTATTATAGTCCATAACAATTAAAAAGACTGCGGTGAGCGGTATTGTTTCAGTTCTCAAAAGTCGCTCGTTCTTTTTATGGTTAGATGCGCAATTTTTTGTTTGTGGTCAGAAAACCATTACTGTACTAGTTTTGTTCTGTATAATGACCAGAAAAGACAAATACACAATCGGAAGCCTATTTATACCACCGCGCTGTGAGGTCTATTGTTTGTTACAGACTATAATTACATGCCTAAGTTTGGAAACAAACCATTCTCGACATTAATGCATACTTTACTTATCGACTTTTTTGTGAATTATTATCATTTTGTTTTGCGTTTATTTGTTTTAAGTTCTTCTCTCCATAATAACTAATATAATTTCTAGAATGAGCGTGTTCGAACGGGGTTTATCTCGGATCTCTGTAAAGAGAAAGAAACGCGCCCCGCTTACAGCCAGTACAATCGAAAATGAATCCATCGATTTAGCAGTTATGGCGGATGAAAAGAAAAAGTAAGTCTGTAGTGTCGGTAAAGTTTACATTATAATTATTGTATAACTAATATATATATAATACAATTCCGTTTAAGCAAGAGCAGGCAAACTTAGATTAGGCTCGGATGGTCCGAAAACATTCAGTCTGCAAGGCACGCAATCCGGCGTAAATTTCGAATCACATTGGCCAATCTAACGTTGGGTTACCCAAAAAATAAGATTTGGCCGTGGACTAGATGGTGTTTCAAATTTTATTCCTGAACGGATGCTTTCTGAATCCCTTATTGACTAGCCTAACCTGTGTCACTAATTTTTCCACTATCCAAATTACTCAAGAAATTCAATTCTGCCGCTCCTTACCAAGATGTAACATTTAACATTATTAACAGCGTATTGACCCGAAATGTTCGGAATTTTCAGTTAAAGCAAGCTTTACATCACCTTTAAGAGAATAGATGTTAACTTGCAAATTTGTTTGACAAAATAGAAATGCACTTTGAAAAGAAAATATAGTTATTTACCCGTTTCCACATTGTGCTCATCACATTTTCTGATGACTGGTCTAGCGCGAGGTTTTGTCATCAGTTATAATTCTAAGTTATATTACAGTAAGTAGTGTTATTAGTAGCAATGTCTTTTGAATTTGAGTACTTTTAATTTTATTTCAGCTTCATTTGAGAAGAATCGTTCTAAATTAGAAGTTTTCTCTTTCACATGGAACAAAAAAGTTCAAAAAAAGTTAATTTTGAAAATTTGGCTGGGCGTCTTTAGTTCTGACGCTTTCTAACGGTAATATGTATGTAGCTTCAATTTTTCCGCAGTTGTATTCTCATCACTTTTGGAATTTCTCTAGTTTTACGGCCAAAACTAACTGTCAGTCAGTTAATTGGGAACTGCATTAGGAGCATAGAGTCCAGTAAATTTATATAGTCCATAACAAAAAGAAGACTGCAGTGCGCGGTGTTGTGTAATGTTTGTAAAATCGCTCATTCTGTGGCCAAGTAGACCGCGCTCTGCGGTCTTTGTTTGTTGTAGACTATAGCTACTCAGCAGTTAGATCAGCATTATTTTTGTTTGGACTTTGTCTTCAAAACATATTGACTAGCCTATTTTGTATTTAAACTGACTATTCAGCAGTAGGCTTACTTATTTATTTGTGTTGTAGACCTAAACTTTTTGCAAAGCATTATGTTTATTAGCTAGAATCTATAGTCGCTTTAAGGGTCTAGAATGTATACAACAAAAACTGTATTTTCCTTATTTGCAGAATTAAGAAATATTATAAGGTACTCTTCTTCTGATACGGATGAATTATAGTCCATGTTTCATACTTTTCGTTATTGGCTTAATTATAGTCTATAACAAAGAAAAGACCGCTGAGGGCGGTGGTATGCATAGGATACAAAATAAAACAAATAATTGCGTATCGAACCATATAATGGAAGTTTAATGTCACACAACGTGCGATTTTTGAAACCTTAAAGAACACCGTTCACTGCAGTCTTTTTTTGTTATAAACTATAACAGAGTTTTGAAAATCATTTTGGAGTTTCGAAAGTTGTTTGAATCGTTGATCTAGCATGTGTATAGTAGGAAACTGTACGTTTCTCGAAGAACATTTGCCAAAACAACTAAAACTTCCATTTTCTCTAGTTATTTTTTAAAAAAGTATTTATTGACCTGTAATCGCACGTATCACACAAATAATTGGAGATTTCTTCGGCGCAGGGTTGCGGCACA
>JAQGAV010002176.1:0-16849 GCA_034691345.1 Phasmarhabditis papillosa
TAGCTGGCATGGACCACCCGGATTGATAAAGGAATAACATTCGCCATTATTCTCTATTTCATCTTCCGCCAATCATCAGTTCCAATGTTGTGGAGTTAGTGCAGGTGTGTGGTCCAATTAATTATTGTGTGGCATTTTATAATTATAAACATTTGAAAGCAAAAATCAGGGGAGGGAAAGGTTGGGCTAGCGAAATTCCCTCGACTGGTAAAATTACTCAAAAGTATGGAAGTATCAGTCGATCATCACTGTGATTGTGATTGGGTTATTTATTTCCTGTAATCGCTGGTATCACACAAAAACTGTAGATTTCTTCGGCGCAGGACTTCGGCCATTCATTCCGGAATTTTCTGAGCAAAGACGGCTCCTTTCTAACATTCAGTCTTCGGTGCACGAAACATGGGATAACTAAGCTGCTGGTTTCCCAAGCCTTCTGCAGCTACGGGTAGTCGAACCCACAGCCTCAGATCCTCACAGATTCACAGACCGCTGCTCTAACCACTAGGCTAAAGCACCCGCATCATCATCACTCATCACTATAACATAGGTTCCCTATAGACAATAAAAAGATAAAACACACCTATTTTACAACAAATAAATAGAGTTTATTTTGAATTATAATTTAGGCTGTCCAACCAGTTCCGTTGCCTTTGTTGGTGTATCAGGAGATGCTGAAAGGTGTATTGTCGGTGGGTGGCTCACAGAACTAAATATACCACCCAAGCAGACAATTATTATATTGAATGACTACTATTTTCAGGCCAATCCAATTGCCCGTCCGGATTTGCCTGCCAACGGACCACCAGCGGTGTTTTCACCTGCTGTTCTGTTAATAAAGGTGGGAGACCAAACATAAACTTTTTGTAAAATCGTAATTTCAGTTGATTGTAAGGAAGATGAAATAGAGAATAATGGCGAATGTTATTCCTTTATCAATCCGGGTGGTCCATGCCAGCTAGATCAACAATGTAAAGGTGGTTCTTTCTGCCAAGAACAGGAATGTAAATGTCCCAAAGGAACCAAACCCGCCGGAGAGTTTTGTGTCGCACCGCTGAGTAGGTTTATTTAGAACTTATTAGTTTTCTTCTTGCGTGGTCTGTGACCACCCTGGCGCTTCTACACATGGTAACAATGTTTATTTAGAATGTGAAAGTAACCAGATAATGTACAAAGGAGAGTGTCACACCAAATCTAGAGTCGGTGAAGGATGTGTTATTTCTAACCAATGCCCACAGGGTGAGTTATTAAAAAGACCACCTAGAAGAAAGGAATTAACGCAATATATTGTAAACAGAGATAAATCAAAGTAGAAACTAGTGTCCATAACGTAATAATTCATCATGGTGGTCATTTGTGAAATTAACTACTTTCCTACAGGATCTACATGCTTGAATGCCGTATGTGAATGTAAGCGTGGTCTGGTTGAGCGAAAAGGAGCCTGCGAGCCGCCACCCAACACGAAAATTGCACCACCCAGAAAGCGTACGTTTTGTAGAAACAATTTTTTACACATTATTTAATTAGAAAGTAAGAAGACTTTTTGAAGCTTCATTTAGCTGCGATCCTGCGTTTAATAGTTTTAAGTTACAGTATCCACTCATTCCTGTTCGAAATATGGATCAAAAGCATTAAGAGATGACATAAATGGAAGGGTGGTTCTTTGCTCCGCGACAAGACCTTGTCCTCAGGGATACCAATGTCAGGTAGACCACCGGATGAGTAAATATAATATTTAATTATTGTATTTAGATAAACTCAAAGAAGACACAATATATGTGTTGCTCCAGCAACGAAGAGGAGTCCGGTAGTATTGTTAGCGGAACTGTTTCACCGGATAACGGTATTCTTTTACTTCTATTTTCTTCTCTAATATTATCTTTAAGTCTGTCCTACTGGCCGCATACCGTATCTTGTCAATGGGGCGCCACAAGGTTGCGGTGGAGCGCGTTGTCCCGTTGGATACGAATGTCTCTACCAACAGAAGGTAAATCTTAGGGTTGTTAATGAAGTTAAATTTAACAACTCTACTAAATCTATATTGTTTCCACAGATAATAACCAATCTAAATTTATATCCAAACTGTTTTGGTTTTTAACTTAAAAAGTTAAAGAAAAGTAAGAATTAACAATAAGTTTATATAAATATAATTATTACAGAATTATTATTGCTGTTCGACCATCGCTAAAACATCTATGCAAACTAGCAGTGCAGGCAACACAGAGCAAAGCTCACAGGGTGAGTAGACTTAGTCTTTATTTTATTATTTATCTTATATATAATATATATTTAGAGTCTACGGAAAAATATCATGTAGTTTAAAGGTCTATTTATTATAAGGCGAGCGCACAATTATATCTGTTGCTTGTACATTTCATTTTGATTTCCGCGCTCCTTCTAAATTCTACAGTACACCTCTGCAAACGATTCATCCGGCGACTATATATTATATTTTAGAATGTAGTCGCGGTGTTGTATTACTGTATCCATCAACTAGAACTCCCGTCTTATGCGCTACTAATAGAATGAAGTCTTGTCCAGCAGGGTAGGTGGTCGAAATATTTACTCAGATAAAGTTAGAGACCCGACCTGAGAAAACACAAGGTCAATCTAGACTCAAACATAACCCGGGCTGGGAAAAGGCCGACCGGGCCGGCCCGTTTCTTAAATTTTCGGCCCTGGGCCCGGCCCGGCCGGCCCTAGTCTATTTCAGACTTTTTAGCTGATATTTTCAGAAAAGTTAGTTTTCAATGCTATTTTCGGCATAAACAATAAAGAGTGCAACAATCTTTACCTATTGATGTTTATGAATACTATTATCGAAATATTAACTAACCTAAATCAGTCTTTTTTTTTTGAAATTGTCCCGTCAAATTCCCAGCCCTGAGCCTAACCGGTATGAATTGACTGTTTTTATTGCAGATACACATGTCAAGCTAGCCAGACATCTCCGCACAGTATATGTTGCTCATTATCTCATAATGATAGAGCATTACATTACACTTATCCGTCCGGAAGATATGCAGGTATGAGGGTTACTTGATGATTCTGGAAGAGATTACTAAGGCATACATCAAAGTGATGGATATTTATGCACCTGTACAAAGATAATCCATTTTTAATAATCCATTAATATTATTTGCTTTAGCTGCTCCGTGTATGGGAAATTTCGTACTTGTCAGTCGACTAGTGGGAAACCGAATTGAAAAACGATGCGGTAAGTAAAAGGGATGGCTGATATAAAATTGAAGGTGGTCAATTGATTTATTCGTGTAAGATTACTTATAATGCTTATGTATGTTCCCCTCAATAATTTGCTTTGTATGTGTTCTAGCTTATTTTTTACTTACAGAAAGATCATGTCCCTATCAACAAGTGTCTATTGGAGGAGTTTGCTATGAAATGAAGGATTGAATACTCTATGGACCAACTAATTGGCATTCTAGCACCTTTTATATGTTATATATTACTCTAAGATCCCCCTTTTAGTTAACTCATCCAGTCTGCTCCAGATTATGCATGCTGGAACAAAACTTTCTAACTCGTCTAGAAAGATCATTTTCGTCAAGTTTACTCTATTTTCCTTTTCTTTGTTGTTTTTTGCCTTTTAAACGAACTGTTCTTATATTAGTTAAAAATTCGAATAGTTATGGGTGATCTATAGACCACCCTTTACTTTTATTCCGCGCTTTGTCTTTCAAGCTGATCGCAGGTACGTTTATCTAACAGTCAATGTTATTACATTTGTACGTACTATTGTACGGTATATTTAACTATTATACATTGTATTTATATTATTATTAATATTAATAAAGTTGTTATTCGTTTGAGATTATTAACTAGCGTTGCATGATAGCATATACATTTTTAATCTACAAAAGGTTTTCTAATATTACAGCTATACAGCTACAGACATGTTCTTAATAATGCATATCTAGGTTTCTAGCCGAAATATGTTCTAATATACTGAACTGACTTAACATATATAGTCAACGCCAAGAGTAATAATGGAGTGTCACTTGCGTATTTATTGGATTTTTAACACCGCGCCTGCAGGCAAATTGCACGCGCATACTTGCAAAGTACAATATTGAAGGAAGAGTAGCCGCCAGATGCTGACGCATTGCTCCCAGAAGGGGCTCAGACGAGCGTTGAATTCTTTACACTCCATTGTTACTCTTGGCGCTGACTATAACTTAAAACTATAACCGATTTAAAGATAACGGGAGCATTAACTTCCTTTGGATCCCTCGTCTCACTTCCTCGCTCCAAAAATCTGTGATCCGTGTTTCGTAAAAATAAAGAAACATACTTTTTTTACTTCATAACATCTTCAAAGCTACCTTATTAATAGTTATAAGGTATTATTATAAGAGAAATATACTACAATACCTTTTGTATCAGACTTTTCAATTAGACGAAGGTGGAAATATACAGAAGCGAATCGTTAAATATATTTGATCGCGATATTGATCACTAGGCTCCGCCTTCAAATGCATGCGCCCAACGGCAATCGACAAGCCCCGCCTATAGAGCTGTGCACCTAATACAACAGTTACACATCATGTGGGTTCTAACTTATGGCTCGTAAACACCTTAGGTGAAATAATTATATATAAGAATTAAATTGTTCTCATGAAAGAAGACTTTGCAAGTAATAATAAATATGTAAGAGTAAGGTATATTAATCCAATTCTGTTTCTAAACAACTAATATTAAACAGTTTGTTGAAAGGGTGGTCCCAGATTTTAGTATATTATAAAATTAAAATAATTTTTGGGTCAACCAGTATAATCAACTATATATAAGGATTGGTGGTCTGGTCTCGAATCGGTTTTGTTGAAATATCAATAAATGATTTGTAGCTTGTAATAAATACAGTACACTATTGTTTATTCTTGTTTTCTACAAAAACTTCGGTTATTCATTCAGGATGGTCTGGAGCAACAGAAAGCTCAATTTGAAGGCCTCAAGGATTGACAGACCCTGTCCTAAACAAGGTTGCCCAAAAATATTTAAGTTATCTTACTAACCGGTAAAGTTACTTAGAACTCAATGATTATGTGTTCTTGTGACTTAATCATCGTTAATAGAGTTCAACTAGACCGACTAATACAAAATTATTTTTCTGACATTAAACAAAAAAAAAATGCGCATCGAACGATGGAAGTTTAATTTTGCCACAGAACGAGCGATCTTACAAACCTTACACAACACCGCGCACTACAGTCTTATTTTTGTTATGGACTATATCTTAATCCGCATTGATCCTTGGCCACATTCATTATGTTATTTGCGCGGTTAAACCTTGTTCACCTCTACTGCTAAATTTACCTGTAACTAAAAAATGAACGCAAAGGTTCCCCGTAAACTACCCGCAGCCCTATTTTGTACCTTCTTACCCAAAAGGATCGTATTTATGCTTCTTTTTTAACTGCAGAAAGTTTGCAAAACTTCGCTATTCTATTTTTCGTGATATAAGACTGAATGTTAGAAAAAAGCCTCGGCGCAGAAGATTCCGGAAGGAATAGATGAATACCTGCCTCAAAGAAGTCTACAGTTATAGTATGATGTGATCGATTGAAGAAGTGATTGATTACCTATTAAGCAGTTATTAACATTGTTAATTCGAGAGAGACCATTTATTTTTACTATTTATGTGCATACTTTCCTAGGTTAGCTCCACCTGCATGTACACCCATACTTCCACGTCATCCTTTCTAAAATAGTCGATACTTCAAACGATAATGCCTGCCTCTCATATCTGTAGAGTTGTGTTTGTAGATTGCAAGTGATTGGCGCATAGAGGACGGTTCCGCGGAATCCGGCAGCCTGATGGGGCTTGCGGATGCCTCCTTGATCATTGGTGAATCTTCTGCACATTCCGAAGTCGAGGATGTAGACCTTGCGCAGTTCGTTCAGTTCAGCACGACCGAACGTGTGTTACCGGGCTTACCGTCTCTATGCAGATAGCCAATTTCTTGCAGATCTAAATTAGTTTTATTAATTAAGTTATTAATGTTATTGGGAATACCTTCAAGCGCCTCCAAGGCCTGTATTCCAACGGAGATCGAGCAATCTAGAATCATCTGCATTCCGAGACCACCCTTGTTCAAATCCTGCAACAATTCTTGGTTATATATTACGGTAGTTACAGTATACTTGCAGTGACCACATACTTAAAGGATCTGTAGCGGCCTTTGTCCTGGATAGTACAGAATTGACGAGACTGACGCTTAATTAACTCGGTAAGCATCACCACCTCCAGCTTAAGAACCTAAAGAAGTTGTTGTAAATACAGGGTGCACTGGGGAGTAAAGGGGCCTAACTTTAAACAATAATGTACGTCCTTAACTCAAGTTAGTCAAGCATTAGCTACGTATATATCTGCTGAAAACGGAGAAATCCCATTGATCCTGCTTTTCTAGGCTTAAATCTTTCGGACTAATCTGTGTTTCTTTTCTTGTCTGAATCTGTTTATTGACTCTTTCCACTTTCAGTGCATATTGTCCAGTTGAATCACGGCATCTTTAAACGGCTAACTCAAGTTCCAAGCTTCTTCTCAATAGAACAAAGTTCTATCTAAAATAAATGAATTACTTAAATTGATTCGATCTCAGTTGGAATATATTCAACCGAAGCTATTTCTTAAAAGAGAATCGACAACAGAACTCCATTACTTAATGAAACCAGCAATAGTAATAAGCTAGCTCGGGTAACATCAATATATTTAGTTTCCATCTTGCGGAGAAAGGAAACTGAACTAAACTAGAGCTTAGATTCTGTGGATACAACTCCTTCTCAATATTTCTCTCTATGAGCTTGAGCTGCAGTCTTTGCACAGATAGCTTCGGCAGATACTCCGCACCTTTGCCCCAGGTTGCAATTGCACGAGCTCAGCTGCCACTCTTCTATCTGATGAAGACGTATATTTGTAAGCGAGCTAAGGACCTAACCGGCTGGCTTATATACTGAGAATATGGAAATATTACCAATGAAAATAGGGTTCCACATAGGAAACCCCATATTATTGCGTAAGCGGGAACGAAATGGTGGATACTTATGGATACTAGGGATAAGGGGATGGGCTTATGGATTTATTGTGGAATGGGCTTGGAGTTCCGGCGAAAAGCTTAGGTTTTATCAAAAAACCTTGCCACTTCACTGGAAAGCGACACAGCTATTACTTTTTAGAGCAAAAACACATTTTAGTCCTTTATAAACTGTTTAGATTTAGTTTCCTTTTTCAATGTCTTTACAAATGCCTGTGCGACAGAGGAACAAAGCAAAAAATGAAGCTTTCTAGTGCTTTTGTAAAATTTTAATTTAAAATAAAAATGAAGTCCTTTAACCGGTAGTACGAACGCAGGCGGCTCGGTAGTGGCTTACGCAGGTCGTCCCGCCCACTGCTACAAGCGCTTTTCCGAAAAACGAAAATTCACCCATTTCGCTTTGCTGCAAAGCGCGCGCAGCAGTGAGCGGGACATGCGAGAGCTACGCCCACTTCTTCGTGGGCAATCGACCGAGCCGCCTGCTTCAGTAGTACACTTTAAACTCATTGGCGCCGGTGTTCTCAAACGGGCCGGAGGGCTCAGGATGTACCATCCAACATTTTTTTCGGTTGATATATTTTCCAACAGTTTATATATTTTCAAAATTTGTCGAAAAAAATTGAGCATTTTCAATAATATGGTCGGCACGGACTGGACCGGGCAATTTTGAGAAACCCCGATTGGCGCCTTTTGCGAGCAATGTTACCTGTTACTTGTTTAGGCAAGTAGATTGTAGGTCTTTTTGCTCAACCGGGCTTTCCCTTGCCCCTACGATTGCCCCTACGAGCTTTCCAAAATTAGAAGATTTTAACGAATTTTACAATGGTTAAAACTATTATTTACCTTAAATGTGTATCTTACTAGTATCAGTTAAAATGCGGTTAGGGAATTTTATAGAGGATAATAATTTACAGAGGCTACACGATAAAATACAATATTTGTTTCACTTTCTAGCCATAAGACGAAGCTTGTGGCGAAGCTTCTAGTTTATCTTAGAAGCTTCGACTTACAAGCAAGAGGTCTTTTGCTAGAATCCCCCACCACCAGACAGAATCTCTGCATCCTATGTGCTTTGCTATAGAGTTTCTCACATATAGTGTCTCTTTAAAATGAATAACAAACTTATTGTCAGCCCTAATCTCCTTGAACAGTTGGGAAATTTTATATAAATATCAAAGAAATGAAAAAGAACAGAAAGTTTTTGTGACAATTTGATATTTACTATTAGCTTTTGGATCTATATTCTTCCACTCAACTGTCAATACCCTTATAGTTTAGACCACAGAGAACGAAATTAGATTACCATAAGATTATATAACTAAATTAATAGAAGACTGATTTGTTTGTTTTCCTCAAAAATTCCATTCATTATTTATAACATCCCGGCATATTATGATCAATCCCTAGTTTAGTCTACTAAATTATATTTTGTTGCTGATATATGAATATTGGACCACCCAGTCTGTAAATCTGGCCTCACAGACAGATAATATATTTTAGGTGCAAATGACTTCCGTATTGTTTCAATATATATATTTACTCGCTATTCGTTACAGAACTGTCAAAAGGGCCGTGTCTTCGTGCCGGCTACTCCTGTCAGTAGCCGACCTGACAGCAACACGGCGCAGTCTCCACGCGACTCATATTCATTACTCCACTGATCCGTTGACCAGTTCACTGCACTTCCGCAAAACACACTTCACTATTCTATCCACTAGACATTCTACTTAATTATCCAACTGGGTGGCATCATATTGAAGACCACCTCTGAGAAAATGAGGAGAATATCGTCCGGCCGGAAGAGCCCGATATTCTGCTTACTTTTTACTTTCATTTTTGGTTTATCAGGTAAGATTCAAATGTGTATACTGTATTTAATTTTAACTGCTTGTACATCTCTTGTCTAGAGTATTTTATTCAACTCTCCTGGCGATTTCGAAGACCACCTAAGAATGTTATTTAAGTTAACCTATAGTTAAAACGTTTCCTAACTTTATCTACCGTAATCCTCTTACAGAATCCGGTGCAAGTCATCGTCCCGAGAGACAAACCGGCAGTGGTCGCGTCGGAGATGCCTGCGCTTTCAACACCGATTGTCTTACGGTAGGTCTTACCTAGCAGGGTGGTCAAGAGTTTTAAATAAGACAGCCTATATATTATATGTGAACTAATGTGGAATACTTGAAAGTTAAAATGGAGTTTTTTTATTTTGAATATTACCGTATCAATATATTTCATTAAATATATTTAGGGAATGTTCTGCAATGCTGGTTTATGCTCATGCTTAACTACTTATATAGCCGCCGAGTCATATTGTTATCAAAGTAATTATTTATATTTAATTTAGTTAAAATATATTTACATTTTAAGAAATTGATCCTGGCCAGCCTGGTTGTGTTTATAACGAACAGTGTTCCGCCGTATGGCCTGGAGCCTTTTGTGATACTTCGGCAGGAGTTGGAACCTGTAGATGTGCAGAGAATAAGGTTAGCATAAGGGGTGGTCTATTTTAGACATTTAATATATTATACATTCAATATTTTACTCAATTTCCATAATTATGTTGATTGGACTCTGGGTGGCACCTTATATCAATATCCATAGTTGGTGGTATTCATTATTTTAGGTAGAAAGAGCTACAAGAGATGGTCATGTTTGTTTGGATTTGCTGGATGCTAACGAGAACACCCTTGCGATAACTTGTCCTTTACCCGAAGGGGCTGGGTAAGCTAGACCACCCAACTGGAAAACAAATAGTCATAATAAAAATAATATCTTGTATTTATCTTGTTATAGTCAGATTCAAAAGATGAGGCTGCGTATTTCGTCATTTTTAACACTGCGCCTGCTGGCATTCTACGCGCGCGATATCAGCAGATTGCAAACTTGCTTTCGCTCCGCCTTGCCTTACTCAGACAATATATGGCAACACTCCTGGTTATTAACACGGCCATATTACTTTTGAATCCTATTTACTTACAATCAATTTGAATACTTACAAAGCGAACAACAAGATATCATTTTCTATACTTTTAGAAACACATTACCGTTTCAAAGCAGAAATAACCATTCTTGTTATGGTTGACGGAATAATTCTTGCCTTTAAAGGAACATTACACTCAAAACATGAGTTTGTATTATATTATTGTATATTATAATTACAATGTATTACATATATACAATATACATATATACGAAAATGACACTTTTTGACAACTTATTACAGAAAATATCAATACACTTTCACTTTTTTGAATTTTTACAGAAAATACAGAAAATATAATACAAACATATTTATTGCAACAAACAGAACAAAAATAGAAAAACAACTTATTATAATTATAACAACATATTAATCTACAGAGAGCGTTCGCTTTAAACCTCTTTTAGAAATATTATAACAATATTTAACATTATTTATAAAACATAATCGATAGACTGGATGATTTCTTATTGGTGTATTCACATTGAACAAAGCCTTGTTGAATGCGAGAGACGTCAAATTTGGCTTTAAACATTTCAAAACACGAAGAAGAATTGAAGATCCTTCCATGGGAAATTTAAAGTCAAGCAGTGCTCCTTGTGGATGTAGTGCGTAACGGTGTTCACCATTTTCAAATTCACTAAAATTAAAGGTAAATTTAAGTAAACTTGACATTACAACTAGTGTTCTGTAACGTTAATCTTGAATATTTCTTTTTGTTATTATATTCGAGTTATATATTTATTATTATGCTTATAAAGAACTTGTTTTTTTCACTTTTTGGAATCCTTTTGAGAAATTCGCTCTAAATCTATCGATTTTACAACACCGCTGCTAAACGCAGTTCAAACTTTTACAGAATGTCGCTGAAATAAATAAAAACTTCACTTACATTTCGCAATCCAAATTAATCGGTTTAGAATATTCGGTCATGGTGGAAGGATATACTAGAGCTGAATTTGGACCATCACTGTGTATCTGGAATAAACAGTACTGTAAGAGACAACTTCTATATTTTTATTAGTTTATTTATTAAAAGTATTATGAGATTATTAAAACTTATATATTTATTAAAAGTAATATTATAAAAACTGTATAACTTACTAGCTCATTGTCGATTACATTAACTAATCCAACACCCTGTTCATAACACTGTAGATGTACCCAATCCGCGATGCGCATATCACCTTGTTGAACAAAGTTATAACAATTACCTAAAATATAAAATATCAGTTTGTAATATATTTAAAAGCTGTTTTAAAATGTTATATAGGAATTGACATAAATCTTAGATTTCGTAGAACTTGTAGAACAACGTGCTAGTAAAACAAAATGGCCAGAAAAATCAAAACTTCAAGTATCCTTAGTTGGGTTTTAATCAATTACGTTAATGAATAAGTAAACTTTAAAAATTGAATGTTTGTAAAATCGCTCACCTTGTTCCTTTCTAAGTTGCTCAACATCTTCTGCATTATATATCTTACGTTCCGAGATATCTGTTAACTTTGTTAGGTCAATCTCCCAATGGGCTCCGATAAGGGTGCCTAGGCGAATCTCATCCAAGAACTCTCCATTATCGTTTAATCCAACGAGTTTCAGATGAAAGGTGAGCTTAGTTCCGTTTATTAAACTTGAGCACTCGTCTATGGTGAATATGATATCGACTAAAATATAAGATTCGGTAAAATATGTTAAATTGTTTTTTGATAATTTTCAGGAAATATTTGATAATCCAAATATCGAATAAACAAAACAAGTTTTTTCGTCAAACAAAACTAAATCAAATTCGTATCCTCATCTGCTTTGTTTTACTAGTAAAAAGCGATATACTTACACATATTTGAAATGCTTGTTAGATTTGCATTAATCTTATTCTTAATATGAGTACGATCTTCCTTAGTTAAATGTATTTGATATTCTTTAACAGGTGCCTTTCTATTGGATGCATCTTTTGGTATCATGTAGATTGTATAAATACAATCTCTAACGTTGTCTGGCATCGGGTCTTCATTGAAGCTAACCATAAGAATATAATCTGAATAGGCTTGGTAAGTTTGATTTTTGAATATAATTTATTATATTTAAACAACACCCACAATAATATTAAGACCATAATCATTGTTTCTAATATAGTCTATAACCTAGCTTTTTTTATAACCTAGTAACAGAAATACGTGTTATCGATATTTGTTATTTGATATCGGTGGAACCAGCTTCTGCGTGTATTATTGATATAGTCCATAACAAAAAAAGACTGCAGTGAGGGTTGTTGTATAAGGTTTCAAAAATCGCTCGTTCTGTGGCAAAATCAGACTTCCATTTTATGATCAGATATATATACCACCGCGTTCTGAAGTCTTTTGTTTGTTATAGACTATACACACGAAAGAACTGCAAGTACACAGGGATATAGCCCTATATGTAAAACGATTACTCACCAATACCATCGTATCTAACAAACTTGTGGTGCTGTGGAGCCATAAAGCCCGATATGAAATCTAATCTTGCCAGGAATGAATGTGCGCTGAAAATCAATCTCTGTGATTAACATATAAATTATAGGTTGTGAATAAAACTCCCGGAAAAATCTATTATAAATAATTTGAATTAAATATATTGGAATAAGACTAAGATAACTTACATTGTTTCTTTCAGGACGAGTTTCTGTGCAAGGTAGTCGACTTTATAGATCAACTGTTTAACAAGTCCCATATATCCAGCCACAATAACCAGTTCGTCTTCAGATGTAAAGTAGAAACTGTCTAATTGCAAATTATCCTGAAAAGTAAAATTCGAATAGGTTTTGTTTTATTAATTATTATAATTATATTAACTTGACTAATTTTACCGACCACATCATTTTCGAATTCCTGACCATAGATCAGTTTTATCTCAAAGCAAACTTTATCCACCAAATCGACAAAGGTAATTACATAACAACATTCATTCTGAAAAAGTTCTTTCAAATACTTTATAAATAGTGTCAGTAACTTATTGTTATTAGTTTCTTGTATGGTCTGTATCAATATTTAAGAAATTAGTACAGTAACCTGAAGAGCAGCTTTCTTCTAATAATTCATGGAAATTCGCTGGACTCGTTTAAAATATTTATTTTCAATTATCACCTCCCCTTTCTTGAGGATAATGACCTGCTAACCTAGCTTTCTTTGATACAGACAGACTATATTGTTATTCAGCGTCTCATAAATTTGAACATATCTTATATACATACCTGTTCACTACAAAAAGTCCAATAATGAGCACAAATTCTTCCTGACGGAGTGCAGGTCCAATTTTCTCCAACCAATGGTGGTCTGAAATTCAAAATAAAGATAAAATTGGTTAGCGCAAAATTATATATTCTCATTGAGGCAAATTTATCATGCCAAAGTAAGAAGTGACGAGCACCCGAGCTATAGTGAAATCAGTATTGAATAGTCTGAGGATAGATAGATTATTCGTGAACCTTACCGTATAAATTCTGGTTCATCTTCTCCAATATACTTAATTTCCATCCATTCATCGTTGAGAATCTTGGAAGCAATTGAGGTAATCGACATATTTCTAAAATAAAAAAAGATAGTCTAAACTCAGAGATGTTCAAGAGATATATATTTTTTATACAGGATTGTTAGAAATCAAGAAAAAACAAGAACAATAAATAGAACATTTAAATTAGAGAGTTAGTTCATTTCGAATTTGAATCTAATTGTGATTATACTAAATTAAGTCTAGCCAGGCATTGTTTATACGTAGTAGCGTGATACTTACATTCTGCGTACTGATAACCTCACAGCAAATAATATAATTAAAAACACGATATAAGAACAATATTTGTATAATAATTTTGTATCAATTAGTGTGTTAGAACAACCAATTCATGGTCTGAATTATAGATATTGATCAAAACCGCTTCCTGAAAATTAGTTTCGTCATTGCCTTTTTGATATAGTAACGGTTTAGGGGTAACCTCGGTGATCTCTGAATCTGTGAGCAAGTAAACTGTAAACTGTAAGAATGCTCGTAGCTGGGGATTCTATGAACAATGGTCTCTGCCCTCCCCACTTTTTAATTTAAAAGAAAAACTGTTTATTCCGTATATCAATGTATATCCCATGCCGGGTGTTTGGGCAGATAGAAGTTGGTTTGCGGAAATCATAAGAGAGATGAGAACCTCTCTTTTATAATTATTCCTTCTTATTCCTTCTACTTACCCTACTCACAGAAAATCATCTGCCATATAGTATATATTACATTTATTTAGCAATATTTCACAAAAATATAGTTTATATCTGAGAGGTTCATAATTTACAAATTCAAGTTAAGTTGGAATGTTTTTAGAAACACATTGTGGAAAAAAAATGTAGATTAAAAGCACTGGCTATAATTGCTTTGTCAAGGTTCATATATATTTATTTAAGCAAGATTTAAGCTTATTTTACAACATGAGTAACCCAATTTAGTTCTTTTAGCTTCTGCCAATAACATACTTTCAAAGGCAAAATATATAAGATTAAGTTAGTAATATTTATTTAAAACCAAAATAGTGTTTTTAATTTATTTTTTCTTATTAATTTAAAGCTTTTTGTGTCTTGATCGCCTCTTTCGGGACTCAGAGAACAGAACTGGCAAAAGAAAACCGGGAAGGTGCTCTTTTAAAAAATAATTCTTTTTTTTGACGATTCTGTTTTCTGGGAGTGACAATTTTCATTCGTGACATCTAATATTTTGGGCCATTTAGTAATTTATGTACACTTGCGTACTCGGTATACAAGGTCACTTCTTCAACTAACAAATCTCAGGAATAGTCTTCAATGATTCGCAAATTTTATTGTATTTCTTTTCGTTTGCCTTATTCTTCTAGTCATTTCTACCTGTATCATTGACCATTTACAAATTCGGGTTTTATTGTATGTTTTTTAATAAAAATATTCATTTTTAAATGGAATATTAGCTAAGGTTAATCTATAAACATTGAGAAGTGATTGATTGTTATAACTATTATTATCTACTATGTTTTATTTTAATGTTTCCATCGATCACGGAATCTAACAAATCAATATCGGACTTATAAATTTCACAAAACTTTGAAACTAATCTCCAATGGTAGCCCCTTGTTCACTAGCTTCTGCTCACCGATAGTTTTTGATTTCAAACAGTTACAAAATAAACAAGATAAATTGCTCAAATTATTTATTCACAAAAGTTCTATTGAAATATTAATACAATTTGTATATCTACTGGAATATTCTATACAAATTCTTATTGTTTACAAAAAATGACAAAAACGTTTAGCTTACGTTTTACAAAAAATCATGATACAAAGGAGTCAATCAATAGTAAGATGCATGAAACGAGTAACTATACTATTGGAGATCAAAAGGGAATGCACTTAGACAAGAGTGGCACGGTAGGAGGTGGGGTTTCAGTAGCCAGCTTGGGGGTCATCAAATTCGATCAGGCTGCGAATGAAGTCAGAATCCGTGATGCGAGCCACCTTCAGAGCAGATTTAGACAAGTTCATTGAAGGCAATTGCTAGAAATGAACAATTAGTTTATGAACATTATATAAAAATGTATTTGCTAACAATATTATCTTTCTATTTGAATGTTTACTTAATTATATTTATAAAATACTAGCATACCTCCCATTTCTGTGCAGCTAGATCAAATCTTTCGGTTGCGGAGGTAGTACTAACACCATCGAAGCCACCAACAGAATACACGCATCCATCCATGTAGTGAGCTCCGAAATTCGATCTAAAAGAATCAAACTCTTTATTCTTCGAATCAATTGTTACAATTTATTAGATATATGTTCAATTCTAAAAGGTAGAACTTGTGTTCCTAAATATTCAATAAGTACAAATTACTACCTAGATATTATAGGGTACCTAGTACTACAAACTCTACAAATTTACAAACCTAGAACTATTCATCTGGGGCAGAAAATGCCACTGTCCTTCTCTGACGTCACACATTTCTACAGTGCGGAGACGACGACTTCCATCATAACCACCAACGGCGAAAAGTACGTTAGAATCCAGAGCAAGGGCACAGACACCAGTACGACGATTGTGCATGGAACGACCCAGAGGATACCTGCAATATAGCAGAGTTACTGACGGGGTTCGAACCTGGGTCATTCGTTTAGCAAAACAGTGTTGATAACCACTTGGCCATACTGCCACTTACCATCTATTGCTTGGAGCATCATACATTTCCACATCTGAGTGCGGCTGACGACCATCGAAACCACCAACAACAAACACCTGCTCCCCAATTGCCACAGTACCATAGTCAGATCTACAGAGACATTAATTTAATTTGTATGCTAGTCTCTCGTGTACCTCCTTTTTCTCATTCTGGTAATGGTTTTCCAGCCATTTTCATCCAAGTCGAACATTTCACAAGTGTTTAGACGCTCCAAACCATTAAAACTAAATTAATACTAGGGAATAATCAGGAAATGATTTTTGTTTTTGCATTATATAAAGTTAAACATGATTCTACATGACATACAGACATGTCGACAATCAAAGCAAATTAAACTATCAAGTTATTAGAGGTCTTCAGTCATACAGTAACTAAAGCTTAAATTAGCTGTTTGAATAATGGAATAATGGAGGTAGCCTGAGGAGGTAGGTACTAGATGGTTATCTATTTTTAATTTCCATCATGTCAATGAAAATCAACACATCATCAGTCTTACTTACCCGCCGACAACCATAACCAATTTTTTGTGAACCGAATTTGGCACTGGCGATCCTGTAATGTAGCAACGGCGTTCACGCATATCAGAAAGTTGTGTCCATTC